>DWEJ01003025.1:0-10830 GCA_018245835.1 Mysoria sejanus stolli | reverse complement strand
TAGGCATCACCACATATTCCATAGTGCGACGTAAACGTAACCGGTGAAACGTGGGAGTGTTCTGCATTCCTCTACCTACCTCTTCGGGGATTACAGACTTGAAGTTATGTTAAAGTAATGTGAAATGGAAATGTTCAGGGTATATGTTCAAGTTGTATTGATATTTTTCAACTTTAAAAAAACAGTTCATCAATTTTAGGAATGGCCCATAAAAGCTTTAAATTTATGCTTTGTCTTATGACTGGTTCTAATCAAACTGTTAGATAAAGAGAATCGTTCAATTGCATCAATTACATCATGTTGGTTGCAAATGTAAGTGTGAATGCCAATCGGGAAGTCACGGGTTCGATACTACTTAATTTTTCTAATTTCAATTTTCCAGTAGAGTTCGGAATCTTGTTATGTTCCCGGTGTATGGCAAAAGGCTCACCACCTATTCTATAGTGTGACATAAACATAACTGGTGAAACATGGGAGTATTCTGTATTCCTCTGCTCACTTGTTCAGGGATTACAGGTGTGAAGTTATGTTATGTTTACATATGAAAATGTCTATATTGTTAATGTAAATAATAATACATCTGCTTATTGATGAATAATATTATTATTAACATCACAGCAGATGCTTTATAGATGAGCCAGAGAGTATTGAATTCCGAATATATCTTTTCTTACAGGCTTAGTTATCCTTACTGAATTAATAAATTGTCTTTTACTATTGCAGTCCATACTTGGAATTATCGCAGGTTTATTGTTAGGCAATGCAAGGCACCATTACAAGAGGAATTCGATTTCACCACAGAAAAAATACATGATAATTTTTCTAATTATTCAGCTTGGCATTATAGAAGTAAAATGTTAGTGGAGTTATATCCGGACTTAGAAGGTAATTTTGTTAAATAATAATAATAATATTACTGCCTCGTTGGACATATTGGTTGCATGCGCCACTGCCGATCAGGGGGTCCTGAGTTCAGTTTCTGGGTCTGCCACTATACAATTTTTCTAATTTAGATTTTCTAGTAGTCTAGATTTGTGCCTTAGCCATAGGTTCATTACCTATTACTTAGTGGGACATAAATCTAACTGGTGGAACATTGAAGTGTACTATACTTTTATGCCTACCTCTTCTGGGATACCAGGTGTGATGTTATGTTAACTCTTGCCTGGCTATAGTCTTATGGGATGAATTTTAAATGACATTGTCATTGATAATATCAAAGTCATGTAATTCAAATTTACAGGTGGAAGACCCATAAAGGATAATCACCACAAGCATGAATTGAAATTGGTTCAAAGTGCTGCATTCACCGATCCAGATGATACAAGTGCCTGGTTTTATCTTAGATGGCTTTTAGGTAACTAAATCAATTGTTTGTTTAATTTAATATGAAATTTTCAACTGATGAAACATAGCAGTGTACTACATTCCTGTGTATTTCCTTGAGGATTGTAGTTGTGATGACAAATATTTTTTTTTATAAGCAATATAATAATCTACTTGTGATTAAATCACTGCATTATTTTAGGAGCAGTTAAATATAATGTACAACCAGTAGTGTTATGTGCTACACCTGTTAAAATAACTCTGGCCTGGAATAATTATGTCTCAAAAGATTTTATACAAAAAACAATTAAGTTGTACTTTAATGAAGAAAACGTAGCTGGAGACTGGATATCATGTGCTGATAAAGAGTATGATGATTTGTGGATATTTAAGCATCAGCATGAAATTACAAACAGTATGAAAATTAAGGTGAAATTCACAGAGTCATTACTTAATTACAATAGCTGTTAATATTATTAACTTTAATTATATTAATTTTATGATCAATTATGTTTTTGTAAAAATATTAATATCATTATGTCATTTCTAATTATCTTCAAATTACTTTGAATACCGGTCACCAGAATGAGCTCTTTTTTTACTAGTCCAGTTTTAATATAATATAAATCATGTCTTTAGGTCGAGTATGGAAGTGATAAATCTGAGAAAATAATCATAGTGTGCGGAGAGAACAAGCCCTCAACTTATGTAGGGAAAAGTGAAATTAGCTTTCAGAACAAATATTCACAACCTGTTTTGGAGGAATTGAAAGATCAATTAGAATCATGTCGCCAGTTACTTCATTTGGAACCTGATAGTAAATGTAAGTATTCTGGAAATTTTTATAGTTCTTACTATACTACCTCTGCAATATGACTGTTATCTAATACTAGTCAATTACTTTGCCATTGTTCAATTCATAGACAAATAGAAAGAAAATCTTAACATTTGCTCAAGTTTAATTTAAAACTGTAAATTAATTCATTTAGTAGTGTATAGTTTGCTTATACACATTTATCTTTCATTAAATTTTGAAGGAGAGAATCAATGAGAAGTTCTATTATAAAGTTTACATCTTAAAGTAGGTACTTAATTACTATGTGTCAAGTTACTTCAAAATCAGAATATTATATTGTAATACAAATATCACAATTTGCAATGATTTTTCAGGGACAGTTTTAACTACAACCATAATTTTGCACTGTATAGATGCAAAATTATACCATCAAGAGGTATTATCTAATCTGCATTGCCTTAAATCAATTGACAAACTTAGAGCTGGATATTATGATGATCTCATTTCGAAATGGTCTTTAGAAGAACAAATAGTTTTTGATTATTCAACATCAAGTTTACAGTTTACTGTATTGTGTAATAAAAAAATTACATCATTATACCATTTGCAATACTACAGCCATTGTGTAAATGTGGATCTATCAAATCAGAATTTGACTTCCAGAATGTTGCCAGTTTTAATAAAACTTCAAAACTGTAAGGTAAGGTTTCATTTGAAAATCGCATAAAAATAGGCTTACCATATAATGTGGCTGTACAATATCTATCTATATTTGTTTCAGAAATTAAACCTGAAAAATAACTTGCTAACTACTCTAAAAGGATTTCCAGCACTAAATCTTGAAGAATTAAACATAGAAGGGAACAGCATAAATGAGAACGAAATAAGGTTGATGAAAGAAAAGTACACTGACGTTAACATAATTTTTTAATAAGGCTTTTAGAACATATTTGTATATTTTTATACTTATTAATTAAATAATATAAATTCACATTATGTTAAGCTAGTGATAAACCAAAGCAATAATAAAGATATATGCACAGATAAAGTTGTATACTATTATGATGTATGTAACATATAAGATAAGTTAATAATAAATGAAACTTGAAGACTCCTATCATTCTAAAAAATTGGGAATATAAAAAAAATCATAAAACATATTTAACCAACAAATCGCCTGAGTCAGATTACATAAACATATCCTAATATTAAAGTACAACAAAACTATAAGTGCTTTAGAACTTTTTTAAAACCAACAAAATATATGCATCTAGATGGCTATGTGACCAACTGTTACACTTTGACTCGGTTCAACTTACTACCTACATTATTGTTATCATATCAACCAGGTCCCATGTGGTATTGCTCCCTATATATTACGTTTATTTGCAAGGTTGTGTTAGAAAAGGCCTCTTCAAGGAGTGCTGGTTAACATTCTTGTAAGATGACAATAAAAACTACATTTAATACATGTTCATATTATACATTACCCACATATTAATTTAGATTTTTGTGAAAAATATTATAACCGTTTTATTAAACAAGACATTATGTTGGTACCATTTCAGTAATACTTTCTATTCTACATAAATGACATGTAACATTTCTTTTGTTAGGAAAATATTTGGATAGAATAAAGCAAAATATATATACTTGACCAGCGATATATAGAATAACTGATTTCATACACAATAAATATAAGCAGAAAGTAACTTAACATTGATTATAAGAAATATTTGTCCAGCTACCTTTATGAAAGTTCCTGTTATGAATGGAGTAAACTATATTAATTGACAGATTTAATAATTCTACTTTTGTGAGACAAATTCTACCACAACATACAGAGTGTATACCTTCATACAAGAAATAATTTAACCACAAGTCCTACTCCTTTCTTAAAACATGTTACAATAATTAAAAAACTTACTTTTTAAATTATTGCAACATGTTATAAGAAAGAAGTAGGACTTGTGGTTAAATTATTTGTCATATGAAGGTATACAAGCTGTGTATATACATGCACTATATCTTCTTTTAAATACATAAAACATTATTTAAATTTAGTCTTAAGATTTTGATAATTAAAGTTGGTAAGTAAAATAAAACTTTACATGAATATCAGAAATTTATATTGCGCTTTGAATTTAAAACCCTGATATAATATACTAATATATGATAGCAGCGAATAAATAATTATTCTTGACTAATGTTTCGTTGTTGATTAACAAATTCTATATGTTAACAAGATTATACACTATACAAGCTAAAAGTTCTTTAGGTATAGCCTTATGAATATTTACTAAAATATAATTATAGCTGTTATGTTTTTTTGTACTTGGAAATATTAATGACAGATTATAGTATGATGAATCCTGCCTAGGCACAGCTAATTCCCTGGCTGTTACTGGCAGCAGTATAGGCTGTGTTCTGGTATCCTCAACCTGTACGCCCGGCATGGAGATTATGGGCAAATACCCTTAAGAGAGGAGTATATCCAACAAAAGACAGACAGGCTGATGATGATGAATATAATTAAATGTAATATCAATTTACATGAATTTAATCACTCTGAATATGAGATTACTAATAGATATGCAAAGGGTATCCTCATCCCAATATAGTTTACCACAACTGTCACATAAAATAGCTGGTTTATTTGATACTAAGAGTTTTTCAACATTATCTATGTCAATTGGAACTCCCTTTAAGGATAAACATGCTTTATTTTCACTGAAAGATTTTTCAGGCAAATATACAATATCGTCCTCTGTCTCAGAGTCACTAAGAAATTTCCCATATGGATCTTCTTCCTCATCATTTACATGATTTGGTACATTTCTACTTGTTTGAGTTGCTGATTGATAAGTGTTACACAAACTTATAACCTCCTTTATTTCTAACTTGCGCAAGCCTTTTTCATTGCAATTAACACATCGACTCAGAATATCTTTTGTTTGAACTGTTATCCTAAAATACTGAAATATTTTCCTTAGCTGATCTTGTGTTGAAGTTGTTCCAACATCCAATATGAAATTCTGGGGGTAATTTGTTGTTGGTGAATATTTCACTTTGTGTAAAATAATTGCTCTGTCTTCAGAAATAGCTATGTTAATGGTGTCATACCACAACATGGTTGTCGGTATCATAGCTGCATCTATACCACAGTATCTTAAATAAGCTGCCAAATGTGATAATTTTGGTTCTATGAACAATTTTACGTCATTAACTCCTCTTAACTGAGGACTTGTTCGTATCCAAGTTTTATTAACTTTTTTTGTACATTTAACTTTATTTTCCATCATTACATTGTTGCATATTTCTTCAAAATTCAATTGTTGGTCAATACTCAATTGCTGAAGGTAATTATATAATTCAATTAATACATAAGCATCCAATGCTGCATAGCGAATTTGTGAAGGTCTTAAGGGTCTTAACTCCCAATTAGAACATTGCTCAGCTTTTTCCAGAGGCAACCCAAAACAAATCTGCACTAGGCAACTAAGACTATTTCCATTATTATGATATCGTGTTGGCAAATTTAGGCCAGAATTAACAAGACTCTTCCAAAGTAGTGCTATGTCTAGCAGTCCTTCACCTTTAATCTTAATGTTATTTAATCCATATATTGAAGCTTTCACTTCTTTTAAGTCTTGTTCAAGACCAAAACCCAATTTAATTATCTCTGCATTGTCCAGTAATGACTTATTGAATGTGGTCCAAAAACTACCATACTGCTTGTTTCCTAATATTAATGTGTCAATTAAATAAATAGTATCACTTGTAGCTATTTGCATCAAGGCAACCTGAGATTGAGAGGCACCAAATGAAGGCTTCCATTCGCAATCAATACTTACAACACTACAACTTGGTATTCTTGTCATCATAATGTCAAAAAATTTCTCAGGTGTATCAACAATTACAATGTGACTATCAGGTAATGTAAGATTGTAAAACCTCTGATTAGCATTGGGTGTGTCATCCCAATTTTCTTCCTCGGTTGAACACTCCCCATTTAAGGGCAATTCTTTTAAAGCTAGTGGTAATTCAGTTTTTGGGATATTTAAATAGTTGGCCCATTTAAGAGCTTCATTGCAATCATGATCTACCAACATATCAATAAACTCTATTCCTGCTTCAACATTCTGTTTAAGGGAGTCCTTCACCAAGTCATCCCACACTGAAGAGCTTACATTGTTAACAACATATTTTTGGTGGATCAAATATCTTAAACCTCCCGTAGTTCGTTTTTTGCTGAGATTTTTGCAGGTTTCAATGGGAATGTTAAATTTGTTACATAGTCGTGCAACCAGTTTCCCTAACGTTTTAGCATATAATCGTTCATATCGAACATGGCCGATTTTTTTCTCTTCAACAAAATTTTCAGCATATTCACGAATGTTGAAGTTTTTTTGCAACAACTTGTCAAGAAAAAGTACAAAGGGCTTTACTTGTGATGGACATTCAGTCAAATATTCGTCAACCATATTTAGTTTGTCTTGCATTATTAGAGGAAAAAGCAATTCACTGACTGGGATGTCATCAAATAGTTCCATTGCAATCACAATTTGAGATGCTTGTTTGCAATTGTCATTACCAATCATATCTCGCACAATAGGTATAATTCTATCCTTTATTGTGTCTATATGATATGTTTTTACCATAAGATTCAAAAAATGCTGATTTCGTTGTGAGCTTGCTATGTGAAAAGCTGGTAATTTCAATGAATCTTCAGGTAACACTTCACTTGTTGTTGACCACTTTTGAAGCTTTTCAATTACGAAATACGGAAGGGATTTAGGCTTGCAATCTTTCGAATCTGAACATTTAATGATAAAAACCAAAGCAACACGATATGGATCTGGAGTAGATTGTAACAATATTTCGAAGTGACTATCCACCGTTGCGCTTTTTCTCCACGTACTCCATAATGATTTTAACTGTTCAAACCAAGTCTTTGTTTTATCATCTAAATCTACATCTAATCCCATTTCACGTAACGAGTCTTCAAATGAAGGGACAATTTTAATAGTTTGATTCTCATTAACAAGTTGTTTGACATCCATGTTTATAACATGTTACTACTATTCACGGATTTAATAAGAATCTGATAAATTAGTATAAATAAACAACATTAACATACACACAACGCACTTTAAAAAAGTTATATAGTTAATAATTGTTTTATGGACAATTTATACTACGACTGACTTAATTTGACTTTGACAGTTTTGAGTAACATATTTCATTTGTTTTATTGTTATCTTTATAAAATTTTCAGATTTAAGAAGCATTGCAATATAAATTCGTTTTAAATATTTTCGTACGATTCAATTTACAATAGGTAATATTATAAATAGGTTAATGCTGAAAACCTTAGTAGGCTGTTGTATGTTAATTTGGCTGTCTACATTGATTATCTTGGTTATGCCAATAGCGAGGTTAAGGGGAAACTTTTTACGAATTCTGTGAAGTCACGAAAAGTGTATTCGTTTAGTGATTGGCGTGTATCTTTGTTTATGAAAATATACATTTAATATAAATACTGTCCTCTGCTTGGTGGTGTTTTCACATTGTTTAAATACAATTTTAGTGATTTTCATAGTTTGTCTAAGGCCATCTTTCAATCATGGAATTGTCAGCAGAAGGAAAAACCCCTGAATACATGGCTCTCGCAGGCATAAAATTTAAACTATCCCTACCTCAGTTTAAGGATAATCCTCAGCTTAAAGAAGAATTATTCCAAGGAATCAGAGCCGGTCATATGGCACCATATTACAAAGAAGTATGTACTGACTTAGGTTGGCCATTCGACCAAAAGTTATATGATGAGATGGCAAAAGAAAATCAGGATAAACTTTCAAAGTTTGAAGAGGATGATTCAGAGACACCCGTTTGGCAAGATAGGTACGTATTTTTATTAAATGTTACATGTCAGTTATTCAAATATTAAATCTATAAATGTGTATATTTTGAATTCGCACCTCACATTCCATAACGTAACTGGTAAGATATGGGAGAATGCTGCGATCATCTGCCTGCTCCGTCGGAGGAAATACAGGCATTGTATTATGTTATTGTAGAATATTCTGTGTCACTAATAATTTGACTGCATCGTTGGTCGTGTTGGTTGCAAGTGCGACTGCCGATCGGGAGGTCCCGGGCTCGATTCCCGGGTCGAACACTACAAAAGAGATTTTCAAATTTAGAAATTTTCTAGAAAATCTAAATTAAAATTCTCGTAGTGGTTTGGAGTCTGGATATGTGCCCGTTATATAGCGATAGGCTCACTACCCATTCCATAGTGGGACATAAACATAACCGGTGAAACATGGGAGTGTTCTGCATAACTCTTCGGGGATTACAGGCGTGAAGTTACATTAACTAATAATTTGATGAATATAAGTTTGGAATGATAAGGACTGATGTGATGATTATGATGAAGTAGAACTGTATAAACATTTGTGTTTTACAGGTTAGATTACCTTTGCTCAATCGGAGACAAAGAAACTGCCACTGCTTTAGCGACAACAAAACATGAGGATTCCACTCTCACCACAAACAGAAGACTTGAGGCTATATTTGCTCTATTCAGGATTGCTTATTTCCATGGTTGCAATGTTAAAGATATGGGAAAGGCAATTAATAAGGTAGACAATTTGGTTATAAAATATTAAATTAGTATTACAGTTTTCTCTTTGATCATGAAACATCGGGTTTCTCTCTCATAAATTGTTAGTCTGTGTACATCCAATAACAAAACCACCTAGACTTATTATCCAGTTTGTAAATTAAAATATTGTCTGCCTGCCTTTGGTTGAGAGTTAGCAAGCCTAACTGCTACTCAAGAGATGCTGGGTTTGAATCCTGGGTTCAGTATTATTAGATTTTTCTTACCTAGAATTTTTAGTAGTGACTTTCAAACTGGATTTGTGTCTGATGTATGATGATAGACATATCTCCTATACCATAGTGGAATGTGAATGTAAGTGGAGGAACATGTGAGTGTACTACAATCGGCCTATCTCTTTAGGGATTACTGGAACAATGTTGTTTTTTTCTCTTAATTAATATATTAGTAGTTGAAACCAATATAATTTTTACACTTAAAATTTTGTCACAAATTGAGAAATGAGACAGCTAAACTTCAAACATGGTTTGGGTTTATAGTAAATTGTTATGTTAATTATTAAATATTTTTTGAAGCTCAAACATTTGTTAAAGCAAATGCTAAAGACATATTTTTACTTGGTGTTTTGTTACATGCTGTAATAAATAATGAATTTTCTTTCAATTCATTAAAATAAACTTCACATTATTGTATTGGTAAATTTTCTTCTAGGCTCATGAATTAGTTGACAAAGGTGGTGATTGGCGTTCTAGGAATAAGCTTAAAGCGTATGAGGCCATCTACTGTCTAGCAGTTAGGGACTACAGCCATGCAGCTGAATTGTTCATTGATTGTGTCTCAACTTTTGAATCATATGAGCTAGTCGATTTTGGTAAGATTTATATGTCATTTTTGATTCATTATTGCTTTTATAATCAATAAAACAGCTTTAATTAGTATGTAAGCTTTCTTAAACTAGGCTGGGATATTTTTTGGAATGAAATATGTCACAGATTCTCATATGACATGGTTTTTTTTCTGCATTTCTGCAATAAAATGGTGTCACTATAAAAATATAAACAAAAAACTTAACATCAAAAACCCTGTCCTCAGAATTAACATCATAGCTTTGAAGTAAGAAATTTTTTTTAAAGATAAATAAGAAATAATTGGGAGGCTTCATATTATTACAGGTACAATAATCCAGTACTGTGTATTGGCATGTGCCCTGGCCTTAGAAAGACATGCCCTCCAGGCAGCTCTGAGGAGGCAGGGTGCTGCTGTGCAGGCCCTACGCTCACGATTCCCGGAATTGAGGGAACTAGTGGAATCACTCCATGAATGCAGATATGCTGACTTTATGAAGAGTCTTGCTTGGGTATGAGAGATTCTGTCTTAAAAGACTTCAATTTATTGGATATTCTGGTTTATTGCATATAAACAAAAAAAACTTATTACATAGTTATTTTGCTATTGTGTAAATTGAACATTATGTAACAAGTTATGTTTATAAAATTTTATGTATTATATTATAAATTCACAATTAATACCTAATATTTTTATTTTTCTTGTACTTGAAAATATATAGTTTTGTCTTCATATACAAGCTGCAGGATTCATATTAGGATTTACCATATTTTATCTGGTTCATAAAACGAAGTTTCATGTTTTATGTTGTGAAGAGGACTAGTGTCTCTCAATGTGAAGGACATATAATGCATACAGTTTACTGTAATGTATAAAATATTAAATAATCTAGGCCTTTCTATGCAACCTTTGTATGTGGTAGTACTTCTGCAAATGTGTTATCTTGTTTGTTATATAAGTATACAAGGTGTATTTGATCATACGACAAATAATTTAACCACATGAACATATCCATTACGCAAGCCTCCAAACAAATTTTCAATCGAATATCTTTAATACTTTAGGCCTAGGAATTTTTTTCCATTTTTCCAATTTTCTACATCCTTTATCTAATACTAGTCCATCACACAAAATTTATAAACCAAGTAGTAATAAAACTGCAAATTCATCAAATTAAGTAAAGGTATATTGTACCTTATTCATAGGACATAAGGATCACACTGTGTGTAAAAAT
>DWEJ01003024.1:0-10831 GCA_018245835.1 Mysoria sejanus stolli | reverse complement strand
GAATCTAATCTTATCTGGGGTTGATTACTAATGTCCATGGGCGGCAGTAGCCACTTACTATCAGGTGCACTGCATGCTCGTCTGCTATTTCTGTATTATAAAAAAACTGCATATTGTAAAGCTGTTAATGTATGGCCTACTTTTCTGTTGTTACTGATGTTTTTAAACAGAAATGATTATTTATAGGCCAAATGGTCTTTCTACCTGTTTCCCAGTTTTAGATTGAATGTGTAATAAAAGTAATAAATGGGCGGAAAAGAACTATACGTAGAACATAATATAAAAAAGTATTATCTACGTAATCATCCTCCAAGAGGTAGACAGAGAAGTGTAGAACGCTCCCACGTATCACCAGTTACGTTTACGTTCCGCTATGGAATAGGAAGTTAGCCCATTGCTATACACTGGCCACATTTCCAGACTCCGAGTCACAACTAGGAAATTTAAATTAGAAAAATCCAGTAGTGCCTGTCCCGAGAATTGCACCCAAGACCTCCCGCTCGGCAGTCAACCATCCGACACGGCCAACGAGGCAGTCAAGTATTGTCTAATTATAAATGAGTAATATGTAATTACATAAATTAATCCTCGCGAGACACGCCTTTTCATACGTGAAGGCCCTAAGTTTTATCCGTAAATGTGATCGATATTAAATATAGTCGAAATAGCCAAAAAAAATTTATTTATTTACCTACTACGAGTAGAGTTCTGTCAAAATCAGCTACTCCACCTCGGCAAAAAGCTAGGGTAAATAAACGAAACGATAAAAATTTAAAAGCGAGTGTTTAATATATTCGTAATCTGTTAATATTCGCAAGAACTACAAAAAGAAACTGTAATTTTACTTATAAAAACATACGAGTACATATAATAACCTTAAAGATATACATATATAAAGGTTTAGGTACGCGAGATATATAACCATTAATTTTCTTCAAGATCCTTTAGTCCAATCCATTTCGTCTTGGCATTACCTTCGGCTCTTAGGAATAAAACACTGGACCATCTACTTGAGTTCGGTCGTTACAAGACAATTAATTAACTAAACTGTTGAGGAGGCTAAATACTATCGTTACATAGCCTCTTTAGATTTTTTGGATGTTAGTAAGGGTTGTTTAAGGTTTCGTTACATCGATTATTAGCACCCCTAAGAATTAAGTAGAAACGTTTAAAATCTCCGTATATTTGTCCACCCCAAGGGTCGATAAACACGGTAATACAAGTGTCTGCTTTCCAGCAGAGATAGATGCAGCGGTGGTATTTCTACATTTCAACCCTATGTCTAAATATTTGTAACATTTCCACACACATATTCGTATGTTATTACTATAGATATACATATGATTTGTTATTTCAGTATCAGTTTACAATTTTTGTTACATGCGCGTCATGTAACAAAAATTGTATGTGCAGATTTCAAGAGAACGTTATCTCAAAACGGAACAGTATCTCAAAGTTTAAATGTATAGCGCTGAAAAAAAATTCTGCTTAACTTGCAGCCAATTTTTGCAGCGTGTTCCAGGACCGCGTCACATTTGCTGCGCTGTTGGGTATCACTCAATCCCCCATTTCCGCACTCAAAGCGAGTGGTTAATAAAAATTCCTCACTACAAGTTATTTTCCAGGAGGCCTCGGGGAGTCTCGTGTGAGAATCTAGTATAAAACGCCGGCTCGTGTGAACGTGTGAAAACGCGGTCCAATTTAAGAGATGAAGAATATTTGAACAGATTTATGAAAGTAACAGACGCACGGACATCTCCACCTGCCCCGTAAAGAAACTGGCGTGACAATTTATCAATGAATATTTAAAGTGTAGTAAAGCTCTAAGAGAACTAACTAATTTTCAGCGGTTTCGTAACGTGAAGTCCTGTGTAAGAAATAAACAATTTTACCATTTATATTTATATGAAAATGTCATTTTTCCTTACAACACATTCATCAGTGAAATAAATTTATTAAACTTGTTTGTATAAGACACTTAACCTTATTCCTGTATGTCATGAACTCTGCTATTTGCATCCTTAAATAGTTCCTAAACGTCTTTAGTTAATACCTTCTGTACTTGAATCATTACAATAAGCTTTATCGCTGTATCTGAAGACTTGCGCGTTCATCTTTGCAGCCGTATGAAATACCGCTAGCCCGGCGCTAGGTAAGAATATGTACAGTGTAAAATTTCCCAAGGTGACAACCGGGCCATTTTTCCGTGTAACTATGTCGGGAGCAGCTGTAACTCGCTCCCCGGGGACTTTAAATCGTAGTGAACATTTTTGACAACGTTTCCAACGGTTTATTGGCCCTCGTCTTTGTGGAATACGCAAATGTTACTTTTGTGAACCGGAAAATACTAAAGTGCATTTGATAAGTGCAATAAATTGGAATTTTCTAGTTAATTCTATACATAGATCGTATAATAGAGATTATATTATATTTGTTAACACGACTCGTAGTTAACAATTATTTATGTGAAGTTAGGCTATTTGAAGCTGATAAATTTTATTAATAATAGAATTTAAATACGAAGGTTCGCATGATATTCACTGAGGCATATAACATTTTTCCGTGTATCCGTGTATCAGTGTATCCGATGGCTGTCTGTAGGAATGGTTCTGGCGTATTGTTGTTAATGTTGTTATATAATAATAACATTAATATAATGTTATTATTATATATAATATTAAACGCTATTATTTAATCCAACAATTTTGTTTCCTAAAAATCCCCACGAAACTGTTAACAAACCTCATAGAAAACTTTGCGAGCTATGATTTTTTTACACCCTTGTTTTGTTTACCCAGTGTGCCCATCAGCACGATGCCTGGAGGTAATCAATTTAACACCTTCCGGCCAGTCGTAAAGACTTCCGTTTACGACGACTGCCGGAACGGCCGTGCGATTTATAGCGTCACATTTAAGGACAGTGCTTATTTACTTTGTGGGCGAGTAGACAAAGCGGAACTACATACAAAGCGTCAGAACCCCTCCTTTTATTGGAATTGATAATTGCTGAAACTAATTTTACAAGCTTTATCGTAGGCGGTTTGCGCTGTTGCGATCCACATATTCAGCGTAGGGTTTATGGATAAATACTTTTCTAGGTGGTCCTATGTCCCTTGGTTGACTAAGACAGGCTGATGCTGATGACCCTGAAGAAGCTAGTTTCTTCTCCTCAATGGTATACTCCTGGCGGAGTAGTCGTTGTTATACGTCATCTGTTGGGTTGGTTGTGTCATTAGCGATACTTTTCCACATATGTGTATCTATGACACTCCTTTATATGCACGCAATTTTACAGGCAGTAATGGTAAAAGAAAATATATATGTTACGTATATCTTCACGTCTACTCCATTACGGGGTAGGCAGAGGGCATCGTGAAAGAAAGTATTGTGATGAAACTTATACGTCGTTTGAGTAGTCTCAACCTTTCACGTTCTTGCTGGATAACGGAACAATAGCAGGGTAGCAATCAGTTGTTAACGGGTAAGGGGTTTGTTTCAGTGTGTTTTCTTACTATAATTTCATTTGAAGAAAAAAAGGAGCTCACAGAGACGCAATCCGATCGGAACTTAAATAGCGAAAGAATAAAAGAACGAGTGTAAAAATTATCATAACCCTTACAGTCCTGCTGCCCTTGAACCGCGCCGCAGAAAAAGATACTGCATTTCAAACAGCCATCCGGGGCCTTATTACCGGAAAATAAAGTTCTCTTTTGCGATCGTAAAGCTGACAATAGCCTATACCCAGGATCGGTCGACTCGAGTCATCTTTTATTCATGACCGAAATTGGTGTTTGTCTAAATTTGACGTCCTATGGAGCTGGATTGATATTTTGCAAGAAAACTTAGAGCAAGGATTGTTTTGGAGCAATCTGAGAGTCAAGTGAAGATTAGAAATTGCACATGAGGCGTTCCATAATTCCAATCATTGGCTGATAGTATGCAATTTTAATTTCTTTATACAGGTACATTGGTTGAAACTTCTAATGTAGCAACAATATCCTCGCTTCGATCAGATTCAATAAACTTATGTGATTAATTAAAAAGGAAAAGAAAAATGGTAATGCAATAAAAAAAATTAACCCCATCACCAGCTTGATCGTTCTACGGACAAATATTGACAAATCAAATGGAACAATACCTTATACTTCCATGCTTGTCAAGTGCATTTAAACAGACCAAACATCCTAGAGACCAGGTAAAAATCTACAAATTTTATACTGTAATAAAATCTTTTAAAGGTTTAAACATCTATTTTCTTGATTAGATGACGAAATTGTGTGCGTCTATTGATTAAACGTTTAACATAAAAAAAATATAGTCAAAAAAAATATTTTCATTCTTCATTCACTGTATCGACTTGACCGTAATATAAAAAGAAACAGAAGTAGTTAAGCGAAAAAGAAATCGAGATCGCTGACGTTTCACGGGAACGCAACTTGGAATTGGGAAACAAAGGGACCGTTACCCTGAAACATATAAAAAGTCCGCATCAACATTCACTTGATTCTGGAGCAATAAACCCGAAAACGCTGATAAATAAAATGAGTGTCAGTCAATCTGATTTAGCACAGCGAGTGCTTCAATGTTCTGCGTACTTTACGTGCACATTGCGTAATTTAATCAACATGCTCTTCTCTTCATGCATTTTACGAGATAATATAGTATTTTTTATCTCGCAGTTTTTTAATTCATTCTAGGTAACGTAACTTTACACCTGTAATCTTTAAAGAGGTAGGCAGAGGAATGCAAAATACTTCCACGTTTCACCGTCTTACGTTTTACGTTTACGTCCCACTATGGAATAGGTGGGGAGCCTACTGCTATGCACCGGGCACATATCCAGACTCCGAATCACTACTGAAAAATCTACATTACAAAAATTTTTACTCGACCCGGGAATCGATCTCGATACCTCCCGATCGGCAGTCGCACTGCAACACAACCAACGAGGCAGTCCATTTCATTCTAGGTTTAACCATTAATATTGTTGCCTTTTTTACATATGTGCTATTTATGGCTTTAAAATTCACTCAGCATTGTTACTGATATATTACTATATAAATAGTACAGTACTATATCGCTTTTAAAAAGCGACTATCTCGTTGGTCGTGTTGGTTGCAAGCGATACTGCATCAGCGAGAAGTCCCTTCCTTTCCTTGCCGTACTTATAGTGGTTAATATTTCATTATCACATTTACGTTTTCCAATCTCCGAACGTATACCTTGTTGCCGAAATATAAAAAAGTTCAACCAAAGAGGGTGTTTGTTACAGTTAGACGGCTAAAATGATCAAAGCGATCGTGATCAGAATATCTACCAACTACAATGGAGCCCGGGTGATATTTTATTCATTTCCCTCTTACTCGATCGGCGGAGGGCAAGATTTTTCGCCATTGGATTGCAAATACGCTGTTTATTGACCTTTTGTCTCTTTACCGCTGCTTTGGTGTACTTTCAACTTATTGTTTTATTTATCCCGATATTTTCGGGTCGATACTGGCATCGAAATACGGAATTTTTATTGAGATGGTATATATATCCATATTTCTTTCATAATGTACTTCGTATAGGCCGGCTGCTTTACGTTTAAACTATGACGGATTATTTTTAGATCTTTGTATACCATTATACACGATACTAACGGCATGCACAACCTTATAGCAAACGTGCCAGTTGGCTGGTTATATTTATGTTTGAACACGATATGAAATGTAGGACGAAAAACGAAATAAAAGTTTTGTTTCAAAACAAAAAAATGTGTGCGGTCTATAAAAATTTCCGTGCGACCGGCTCGGCAGCGCAGCGCTCGCGACGCGGCGGATCAACGAAGGCCATACATGAGATAATAAACAACGCTGTAAAACCGCGGTGACTGTCCGTAACAAGTAAACAGGACGTGCGCTCCGAAAACAATGTAAAGTGGCGAACGCCATAAAAAAGTGATTTTTTTTTCTTCCTACAACGAATTTCGCGAACAAACTTTTCGGCCAGAAACCGTGCGGAAACAGTGATCGGTCGGCGAAATACAAAACAGAATATAAAACAAGACAATATAAAATGAGAGAAATTTCGTTAACGGCTTGCGAAAGGCGTTTGTCGAAATAATGTCGTTGCGAGAAGTAATTTGCGGGCCGCCTGCTTCCATCTGATCGACTCGTACTTGTTCACGAGCACTACGCGCGAGTTGTCGGAGTTGTGATTTGTTTATGAATAACTTCAGCTTCGCGCCTATATTCTCGTATTTTTTGTACCATTAAATTATATTTTGTGAGAATGTCGAACATCTGTACAACTTTTGTTCCCGAAAACGATATATCGAGCAAAAGTCAATGAATTTAAATCTGTATTGCACAAATGCTCCATGATTCTGATTTATAAGTGAACACTTAAATATATAAACACTTAATATTAATAATTTCCGTGCCGGGATAGAGTAAAAATTTCCCCGACCACGATAGCCATAGGCACAGCTAAATGCCCACCGCCTATGGGAAGCGGCGTAGGCGATGCAAGAATCTGTACTCTGCAACCGCCAATCTGCATGCCCAGTGTTGGGATTTGGCTCTGACCCTTTAGGAGAGGCGTATGACCGGCTGTGGACTGCAATAGGCTGATAATGATAACTAAATAGTTTTGCTTTTAAAATATTAGGAATAAATAAAACAAAATACATCAAAACGCTGCATTCATTTTAATAAATGAACTGAATAAAACTCTATATACGAAAACGTGAGTACTTGAACCTTAACTTGTAGAGAAGCCGGAAAATCTATAAGGACTATAGCATACAGAACAGGCTTCAGTTGGTTCCGGGGCTTTGCGCGAAACTAACTCCAGTGAAGTTGGCCGTGGAGAGGTCCAGTTGAGTCGGTCTGCTGTAACCAAAATCCTTCGAAATACTCGTATATTATTTAGTGAAAATGCTTTTGAATTTCTTTAAAGACTGTGTTAAAGGAAATATAAAGATTTGTTCGTTCCAATCTGCTTTTCAACAACTTATTCTTCAGCGTACCTAGACCATTTATTGTGCAAAATCATCCTGAATCAAACCATGAGAGCAAATCTCTCATCTAACGCCCTTTAGTTTAAGTTAGAAGCGGTAGTGTTTTTCTGTAGTATAGACGTTCCCGTACCACAGCATATAAAAGTTGATTGTTATAGTAACGTATCTCCGTGAAAATAATGATATGGTATAATTAATTCAATACTAAATAGCGAAATATTAAAACCATACATTTTTAATAGGATACCAGTAACATGTTTTTAAAGAGGGCAGTCATTGATACAATATCACGGGATACATTTGACGTGCGCAGTCCTCATTCTCGCGGACGTGCTTTGACAGTCTTCTGATCGACAATAAGCGCTTTGTTACGTTTACTAAGTCTGGTTGACAATAGTAATTGCTCTTCAGAATTAAGGAGTCATTTTTTATTATGGATACTCGTTAAACTATTTTCAAAGCCTTCGAATACTTCCGTTAAATACTTCAAATTGGATTGAATCACTGTGATTGGCAATATTTCACATATTTCTCGTTATCACATCGGTATTCACATCTTTCAGATAACTTCTACGTAATAAATTCAACAAACTTTCTTAGAAAAAACAAAGGTGATTTACTATTTTTTTAATATTACCTATGATTAGTTCTAGTAAATATCTATGACCACTCACTTTTTGAGTTGATAAATTTTAATGAGAGTACTAGCATTTCGAAAGGTAATTCTTACAAGAGAAATGCGTAGCTTTAGCTACATAAAATTTGACTAAATAATTTGATAATAGATAAATAATTAAATGTGCCTCTGCCGAAGAAGATTCGGGCTCCGCCATCTTTACCAAACAGATCAGGTACAGGTTAATGGGCGATTTAGAATTCATTAAAAACGCCGTACGTGTGTGAAGGAATGTATAAGAAATACATTACCACTATAAACATAGAGAGTATTAGCAATTCGTGGTCTCTACCTGACCAACCTCAAGAAAGATATAGGACTAATAAATAAGCCGGCTCCGCTCACAACATAAGCCGTATGACATCCGACAGTATCCCGCAGCTTTGTCCAGGCGCGCTGTACTCCGCACGAATGGTACGGATCTTCGATTGTTAGTTCGCTGCCATTTGAGCGTTGCTAATGCTCGTCACTGCTGCCATGTAACCAAAGATTATTATTATTCGATGAGGGAATCAGAAGTGCATATATGACTGAGGTCAGGTCCGTAAGGATACCATACAGTACAGTATCATCGTAAGGATACATGGTAAAGGATATACAAAGACTAACTTTATAAATAGTGGACTATTTTTAAGCAGGTTTCATTTTTTTTGCTAAACCATATTGAAGGTGATAAGTAAATCAGACTGCTCGGGTCGGGTACTAAGTTTTTTTCGACTAAATTTCTCTTCTTTATTCTCAAATAATCAATTCTCAAGTACATTCTACATGTCGATATGGCCATGCAGGACATTGGCTATCAGCGGTGGGATGAAAAAAACGGCTGGAATAAAATTGTCAAGCGGCGTTTCACTTCAGCAACTAATGATCCCACTATGGCGGTGAAAGTATTTTCGTAGCGATGCGTAACATGATGAATTTTGGGATGTCGCTGCTTATTGGCTTACTGGGATCCATTCTATGCAACCGTTTCCATACGATTAGTGGTTAGTATTCCTAACTACTAAGGAAGGGGTTGTAGGTAAGATTCGTATGTAGCAACTGATTTTCGCGTATTATGCCACTACTTGTAATTTATTTGCGATTTCGAGTAAATCAAAGTAATATACAAAAACACGTTTTTATATCGTGACACCAACTTCCTTACGCATTAGACAGGGAGGACCTAGTGAAGAATATATTTACGCTCACAGACCTTAGGTCATTAAATACGTTTAGTTAAATATAAAATCAAAATATGTTTGATATATGGAGTAAAATCGAGAAGTAGTACAATATACAAAGAGAAAGTCACAAGAATGGAAGAGACAAATGCCGTAATAGTGAGCTGTGATAGTGAACCAGCGGCTTAGAATGCATAGCCAAACGTCGGGCGCAGGGTCTGTACGTGGCGTGACTTGACAGCCGCGGTGCTGTTAGCCAAATACGACGTTTTTAAACTTAGAACATAGATTCAAACGTACATTTTGTGTTTGTGTGCGAAAATTGTAACGTGAATAGACAATTCGATTCGTAATTCAAAATTGTTCAACTCTTCTACCGGTAGCAACCATTAAGTTACATTATGGGCCACGTGCCAATACACGTTAAGATGTTTCCATATTTAAATCTGGAAGACAGATTAAAAGTTTTACATGCTTTGTTGCCCCGTTGTAGAAATCTGACAAACAATTTTATTTACGTACTATTACAACATTTATTTCTCAAATTAATAGAACAATAATATTGTCAATCTATTTATATCGTGCAGACTGAATATGTCGCTAAAAATAAAAAGTAAAATTCTCAAAACAAACTTCAAGTTGACTTGAGTAAAATAAAAATTTGTAAGTAATCCAAACGAAAGAAACTCTCATTTTTATATATTCATTCCTTTTCAAAAACAGGAAAGAGAGTTTATTATTAAAATGTTATTCCAACGTTGACACGGGAACGTATCCAGAATAAAGTCAAATATAAGGCGAATGCGTCGCAGTGCAAACACCGCATGGAGGCGACACTAGAAATGCCAATGAGAAGAACGTAAACGGCGAGGTAATTTTGTTCACAATGACATAACAGAGTTCCGACTTCCTTCTTACTGCATAACATTATACTCGTAATTATCATATATTACATTCAAATGTACTTCTACCAGCACATATTGCTATCGTTTGAGACATTTTCAGCTATTCAAATCAGTATACTATGTTTATTCTTTCCTGTTTGTATATGTGCTTTCTTTCAATATCAAAACTCTTCAATCGAGTGTGATGAACTTTAATGTGGCAATAATTCGACCTTTTCTAAAATGTATAGATGGAAAATTGACTATTTTTAATCCTGTTGTAAAAAACGTCCTATTTTGAGGCAGACACAGTTATAATAGTGGGAAAGATCTCTATTTAAAAGAAAAGTATTGTTAAAAGACAAAAACTAACAAAATTATAAATTATAAAACTAATTGAGATCTAATAAATTTCAACGTTACGTGAGTCACCTAGTTTTATTGCCCAATGGCCGTTATTCTACTTAAAAGTTAGCAATGAGTCAAATATCGAAACTTCCAATTATTTTTTCATAAAGGACCTGGCGTAATTCTACATTGATAATAACTTCCGGAAACTTAATCACAATACAATAGGGTATATAAATTGTTCTTTGAAAATATAAAGATAATTTAGGAACGAATTGAATTCAAGGCACTTGATGAAAAGGTAATGAGGAAGCTAAAGAAATATAATGTAATAAAACCTTAGAGCGTAACATATTAACTGTTCTGGCTCGTCTCCATCCGTTACGTCCCAGTCGATCCAAGGGGAAATACTATGATATAGTTAGTTTGCAACGCAAACAGGTAATTACATTTATTCTGGCTGCCGCGCGCGATCTCTCAGCAGGCGGCTCTCCGCTAGCGTTCTGTAAACGGCAATTTAATAATATCTATAGAAAGCACTTGACGCCCTGGAGCACGGTATATTACTAACGAAAGCTCTAGTTAAGTGATAATTATACCGGTAACGGATAGCCATATTTGCTTGAACGTTTCCAAACTGTAAAGGCATGAAATTAACATTGACCATTGACAAGTTATCATGTTCCTTACGAGCTAATTGTTGTTGACATGCCAGTGTGTCGGTGTAGTGCCTGTACATTCAGTGTTCATGAACAGG
>DWEJ01003023.1:0-10831 GCA_018245835.1 Mysoria sejanus stolli | reverse complement strand
TATAAAGGAAAAAAATATAAAAAGATCTCCAGAGTTCTGAAATACTAAAGCAAGTTTAATTTCTCTAAAAGCTTGCTAGCGGCCCTATTTAAAGACTTTAAGTGTAACAGTTAACACGAGCAATGTAGGTCAGTGACGGTGCAAAGGCAGCAACTGATGCAAGGGCGAGATGAGAGGGACTACAGAAATAGGGTCAGCACTGATATTGATCTGCGTTGCCTGATTAGTACAACCACAGATTTAGCAAACATTCCAATTAAAATGAAGCTGAACTCTTCAATTTATCTGCATAGATTGCAGACACACAAACAGAGATGCAGTAATTCCAGTAAGCATTGTAAACAACAATGACAATATTTACCTAGATCTTATCAAATTTTCTACAAATAAAGTTTGAAAATTTCACTTAACGGTGGCAATACAGTAGACTACAGAACAAGAACCGAACTGCCTTTGATTTACAATATCAATTTCATGATGTGGTAGTTCTTCATTCATACCGTAATCCCGTCTGTCATGATGTGGTCTAGTTATTTTAGTCTATTTCAGGTCGTGTTAATTAAGCCCAATCGTGTTTTCACGTCTTTAATTACAAACGTCAACTCTAAGTATGTAGACACAATATTTTGCTCATAAAACCACAAATTGGGATATTTGTGTGGTCTTTTAAGTACTCAGTAGAATCTAAATCTGTTTACGTATCGCGTTCTTTTATCTTTGATCATATAAGGTTATAATTATGTAGAATATAACATTTTTACAGTACAATACGTTTCTTTCTCTGACGTAAATCGTCCGTTAAAGTAGTGCTCAAGTCGATCTTGATGCACTTGCGCCTGCAGATTCATTCCAAGGAGCTAAATTAATATTCTTAATTGAGTCAATGCACTTCTCACGATGTAAGACCACGTACCCGTGTACTCGCAACCCGTCATTCTTGTACTGTTAGTGGGAATATATTGAATGGGTTATGAAGTTTTTTTGCGCTATGAGACAGAATAATGCGAATAATTATAATGCCAATGATTTACTGAATTATTAACATTTCTTTATTTATCAACTTACGTATTGCTAAACTATTATCATGTTTGGTAGGAAATTAAACGATTTATTGTAATTTTCATGCGTTAGGGATATCTGTGCGACGTATACATATACAAAAATATATTTTTTATTGCGCCTATACGTATGTAAAATATGGAGGACATGACGAGACAAGCCAGGCACGGAGGTAGCTTGACACCACCTGCATACTAATTCATTACAATACAAACGTTAACCGATCGTGTGTGGTAGAACTCAATTTCTTAGGACACCGTTTGCTATTTAATCGTTTAGCTTTAGTGGTCGGGTTATTGCTATCAATATTCTCAGACGCATATCCACGTATGAGGGTCGAATGAGAATGAAGCGTATGCTCATTGTTAAGCGAACCTCGCCAAAAGTATGGATCCATGTAGTAACTCGTAACCAAATTAGATTCATGAAAATCTATTCTGGCGTTCGTTTGATTAACGGCTGTTACCCTTTTAGAAGGACTCTAGAGCCATCAGCCGTATCCGAAGCAACGGAGCGATCATATGGAAGTTTAAAGGGTTTAATTTGGACGCTCCACGTTATACAGATTTAATAAGTAGCTGTACGCCGTCAGCTCTACTCATCATCATTTCATTTTTATTTCGTAACTGTAAACTCGCTAAATTTTTCTTAGTTTGGCTTTGATAAAATATCCCAAACTACCTTTTCGTTTATGAACCGCTTTAATCGTTGCACTATTTATTGTTTTAATTCGTTCAGAATGAAAATGGTAATGTTCACAGTTTAGCCCAGTCTGATAGAGTGAGAGTCGGCAGACTTAACACTTCTTAAAGATACATTTGAATAAAGAAACAGTTGAATATAGGCCGCATTTAAATTTTACGTGAAAGGAAAAGAACAAAAATAGCATACAATATCATCATACATTGTACCAATTATAATTCAACTCTCAAATCCTTAATACATTGCAAGGACACAGAAAGTTTACAGATTTCTGTATAATATACATACATATAAATATCATAGTTAATACAGTGTACTTTCGCACAGTCATATTATATTCAAAAGGAAACTCTTACGCAGTTGAGGTTCCATGTTTAATTCTGAATATCCGTTGAAGCGCTGGGTACAGTTGGATATTAATAATGCACAGACTCTCATCATTAACTATTAAGCGTCGTTTGTTTTAAAACCTACATCGCGTTCTATATTCAAGTGTTCATTACCATCTACCGTCTACCCTTATGCAAGAAATTTTTTTTAACAATTCATGCAACAATGCAAATCAAAAATGTAACGTACGATATTTTTAAACAATATTAACAAATACATTTGGTGTTGACAGCCATTGATACGAGTTGTTTATACTTACTACGTTAAAAATATACACTATACCCAAGCAGTCTTACGCTATACAATCTTACGCTACCAACTGCGATGCGCTAAACTAAATGACACGAAATATTGCAACGGTAACAATCTTACATTGAACTCGGTCTCGTACATTTTTTGTCGCTATACCGAAAACGATACCAGTAGGTAAGTATCCCGTTTGTTTACTTACTGTTACCACATACTTACGACCATTATACCCGCCCACACAAAAACGGGTTCCGTTCGGAGCAGGTACGCATACTAGTATGTTATACTTGTCACAGTGGAAGGGAATGTTTTTCTCCTCGCCTTTACAGGACTGTTAGCGCCACTCGTCCTCACAACAGGTTTGCGTCCTCTAGTTAACGATCGCGAGCGATCAAGAAAGCTTCCGTCCACCGAAGCTATTACGTACGCCGTAAGGTTGAAAATCGCAATTGGTATTAAGATAACTGATGGGTACTGGGTACCTGCTAGAGCGCACGCTCGTAGTCAGTTTTGCAGAGGAGCAGAGCTACAATTACCCTCTTGAGACATGAAGTTATTAGAAAAATGTTTCTAATTTTAAATGTTGAAATGATGATACAATTTCTGTATATTTCTTAAATAATCATGCAAAGTATTAGAGCTTAAAGATGTTTGCACTGCATCCATATTCAGATTTAAAGATACAGTTTATCAATAAGAGTAAGGTGATTTGGAAGTGTGATGATGTTATCAGTAAGAAAATGAACTCGTGTGTACGAAGAAATTTAAATACAAACTTACTTATTTAATAAACAAATCTTTTGTTTAAAACGATGCGAGCTTTTAGTGTGATCCTCATTAGAATCTAACGATAAGTTAAGTCATTTATTGTTTTTTTCTCATGAACGCCCGTCGAAACAACAAAGGCTGGCTATTCAATACAGTATTCCCAGTGATCAAAGCGATACCCAGTGTTGCCATATCCCCTCGGGGGTCTCGCTCGGGCGCCCGCCGGTGCACCTGTCGCTGCCGTAGTTATTGTACATTTGTATAGACGTCGGGGCGCGACTGTGAACACAGCCGTGTTAAGTTCATGCACTATATAATAGAGGTTTTTACTGTATATCAAGTGTTACAGCGCTAGTTTAATGACTAGGCTGCTAGAGGTTACTTTTCTTAGATGTGAATGTAGTAAAAAACAGACGAATGATACAATAATCGGAAGTCATGAAGAAGATATTGTATTTTTATCAAAGATGGACTTACTCGTAACAACATTAGCATTCAATATGACCAATCACATGGAGACACGACAATGTTCATAGGAGACAGTGAGTGCTTGTCATAAAGAAACCTGTGTAATGGCCTGTTTGCTTCCTTAAAATTAGTAAGAATTAATTTTTGTTTTCGACAAATCGAAGACGGCCTAAGCGAAGCAGGCAAGCTCGCTCGGCTGGAGCAACTTCGATAGTGAAATCAATAGATGTGTATTCAGGTCTCATGTACAGCAAATAAGGAAGTTTCGTCAAGTTTTCTCATAGCCTTTAGCACATTGCATTAGACTTCGAAAGCCTTCAATCGGTGCGTCTTCCCAGTTACGATATGGATTGCAATAACTAACCCTGACTGATAAGGGCACAAGCTAATGGTAAATCAGTATGCTACGATAGAACTATATACTTGGATTTCTCTGCGAGATAAGATTTGAAATAAAAATGTCCAACATAGAACTAGATAAATGACGTTAAAACAAAGGATTAGAACAATTAGCATGTTGAAATGAAAGTGTGTTATTCACATACGCATGACAGACGGGGCGGCCTTTCGAGCAAATAAATTTTACAGTGAATGTAGCATATAATATAATGTTTATTAATTAATAGTTTTTGGAAACAACCTAGCGATTGAGTCATACAAACTTGTGTCTTATGACGACTGAACTAATTTAATTCCTCTTATGGTTTACAGGGGATTTATATACTTCTAGTTATCCGGACACAACAATACACAAAGTATGATAGTTGTCAGCATTGTGGACGCGAATCTGTCGCTAAGAGAACGAATGGGAGTTACATAAAGGCAACAAAAATCAAAGGTGTAACATTACATTTTCATGGCGCGCACAAAGGTATCGAATTAAGTTCTTATTGCACAAAACATGAAAGCAGTAGTGGGCACGACACGACCGTAGATAACCCTAGATTTAACACATCTTAGATTTTCTGATAACACAGCACACGTAATGATTGGCTTCGACATAATCGCATTACGCTTAATTTTAGCTTTCGAGAACTGAGCGTGTTCTGAAGAGATGTAAAACGGTCGGCTCAGTTGTTTTTATTGATTTCTCTTTTGTGTTAATTTTCCGGTTGGTGTGTGGGATTCATTATATTCATGACCACAGTGCAGTTATTTTATTATTAAAATTGTCACTATTGTGTTTGTATACCGCATAGCGGTAAATGAGTTACTAAGAAGTTCGCTTGTGTAGTAAGTTAATATTACAATATTAACATTATGTATCGGAATTATGTACATAAATTTACCTTATATTCCTACAGGTTTTGTATATCGTACATACATAAGTATAAACATGACAAGAAGTTAAAGAAGAACAAAAAAATAATAAATAATACGATTTCCAAAAATATATTAAATACATAATTATACAACGTAAAAATGTCAAAAAATATCAATAAGTGTTCATTATTTATGTTTTATTTCGATACTTACAACATACATACCTAGATAAGTAGGTACCTACTGAAAACATCGTTATCATCTTTACACTCACGTCGTAAAAAGAAAGGCATATTTACAGTAGCGTCATCAAATGTAATTGAGCAGAAAATAATGTGAGCCGAGAATTCCGATGTAATGACACCGTACTTACGACAAAAAACATTCATCTCCGGCTGGCATCAGGTGAAAATCGATGTTACAATTCAGTTGCTGATCGGTGGCGAGATGAGATTAAGTAAATCACGACATGCACACAAGAAATTGACAGATTGTATTTGCAGATCTAGAAATCGAGATAAAATTACTTTCACCCGCTACACACGAAAGATTGGAAATCGTATAATCGGGCAATATGTACGTACGGAAATTGGAAATGGATTTCTAATAAGCCGACGTCTGTCGCGACACAAGGAAGAGACACAATACGTGCTTCATCTTTACACCAGTTTTTTTCTAAACAACATAATCCGATGGTCATTTGAAAAACTAACAATATTGGGGAAATGCAATCGATAGACTACCACGACGAAGCAAATAACTGAACTTCTATTGAACTGCTTCACATATAACCACGAAGGATTAATGTGGAATTGGGGAGACCCTTTATACCAGAATGAAACAATTACAATACAATTACAATTGAATACCGATTTTTGATAAAAAAAAGAAATTCTTCGTTTGTAAGGCTGCAGTTCAACTGTGGATGTATGATTTATCAGTCTCCAATACTTTTGTAAGTTGCAAAGATCGTGAAACTATTTTGAATTGAACTATCAAACCTGTGCCTTAAAAACGCACATAGCTCCGTAAAGTCACTACCGTGTGTATGAGATTCGATCCTCAAAGCCCCGATGGGGCGGGCTAAAAACTGAAAGTGATTACAAACAAATAAAACCGAATATATTATAAATAAATAAAGGATAAGTAGCGAATCGACTCCATAGCAAATTTGAATTAATCCGCCGATTATTGTAACACCGATTGTTAAATATTTAACGGCCATTCATAATCGACGAACAATCGCTTCAGTGATTTTCACTCTTTACCGTGGTATTATTTAATTGAACCTAATTCAGTTATAAAAGCAACATCACGCCTATAATTCCCGAAGCAAGAAGCAGAGCAGTGTAGTATATTCCCATGTTTCACGTTAACGTCCCACTATGGAATAGGGAAGGCGGGCTGGAAAAGTGGCTAGATGAAAATCTAAGTAAAATCCAATAGTATCTGATCAGAGGTTTGAACCCATCCTGGGTTCTGGTATCTTTAGCAATTATGCATAAATTATACTTGCGCTACTTGATTGAAGTTGCAAAAATGCATTTATTTTTATAAGGATTAATACTGAACAGAACAAAACAGCATGAAAAATAACGTAATATATATAACTGAAATTTGGAACAAAATTAGTTATTGTGAGATATCCATAAGAGATAGATACATGCTATCGCGGACTTTTTTGTAGTATTTTTATAAGTCTACAATTCTCTAATATACTTTGATAAATCTCGTAGGGTTCTGCCTGCGTTTGCAATGTAAGAGGAAAAAATGTAATTATTTACGACATCACATTAGAAATCTCAAAAATAAGAGTGTTTCTCCGCTATTTAATGGATGTTATTAATCATATAAACCTTCCTCTTGAATCACTCTATCTATTAAAACAAACCCCATCAGAATCAGTTGCGTAATTTTAAAGATCTAGGCATACAGAAACACACACAGACGGCGGAAAGCGACTTTGTTTTATACTATGTAGTGAAAATAATGTGTACCTAAATATCAAACCATTTCAACCAGAACACCCTATCTTAAGAAACATACGATTTGCGGGCGGTATCGTAAATTTGACAACACTTAACAACGATATCGACTATCTTCTTCGGCCCTAGTTGACAAGATAACTTCGCCGTTTAAAAAACCCTCAAGCACATGCATACTAAGCCACTTGAGCTTACACAACATCTTTAAAGTCAGCATTCATTATCTCGTAACGTGCGTTGAAACTTTCAACAGACATACATACCACAGATATCTGTTCAGTGTTAAGACGTCTGTCGACGATATAATTGTTGGTTTTAGTGGGCATCTATTGTTAGATTACCATAGGGATATTAAAAATGTTTTATTTGTTCGTCGGTGTATTTATAAAATATGTAAATGAGTTGTAAGAAGTCTCTCAAGACCGTTGCAAGTGGAAATTATTAATCTGCCTACCCCGATGTGAAAGAGTCGTATTAATATTTATGCGCGTTTTTATTTTTGCTTACTAGTTGACGACACTTCGTGTACTGTGATTTCAATGTCGGTACATGGGTACCTTACGCACTTAAACGTTTTTGCGAACTGATTTGAAGTCTTTACTTTGGATTATAACTTTAGGTATCATAAAAGCCGATACACTAATAAAGAGGTACATTTCATTTTACCATATAATTCTGATAGATATTATACAATAATGTAACACCTTAAGATCTATATTTGGCTACATATCTATAAAAGTTGAGAACTTCAATCGTTCGATTTCCAGGGGAACTGATCACGCGAACGTTATCGGCGATGCGGTAAATCTCGCTGCAGTGGAACAGATTTCGAATGATTATGCGGAAGTTGTAAAACTATAATATCAAAGAGGTGACCAAGAGAACGTTCTTAAACGATACCCATTATAATATATGTACTATATTAATTGAGGATGTCATTAAATCAAAGCAGAATCGAACTAACGTGATAGATACGGAAAAGAAAGTCATAACTCGACCGCGCATATATTTACCATTAATATTAAAATTAAAGATTAAAAATTGGACCGCAGATTTTATGATTTTAGATCAGTTTAAGCTTATAAATAGTATAAATATAATATATACATTTTTATAATTAGATTCAAAACCAATACTGATTATAATCAAAATATTCGTCCCCGGTGAAAATCAAATCAACGTCTTACAACAATCAACGTCATTGACTAGAACATCGGGCCAGCCCCAACCCTTCTCATTCTTAGCGATACCCACGTCCAACAGTGGAACGATAAAATCGAAGTTTAAGCATTAATCAAAATAAGAATAAGAATCAGAGAGGTAGGCAGAAATGTGGTTCATTCACAATTTTACTTTTACATCCTATTTTGAGGATTTTCGTGGAATCGTTTCAAACTTTAAATATAGAATAAAATATAGAATTAAATACCTACTTGTAAGCATAGAGCAAATGGTACGACTATTTCAATCATTTATCAGAGAAAGAATTCAAATCGTATATTTTAAAAAGTCAACTTTGCTTGCTGTTTATGGCTTATTCACACATCACGCAGATTTACTTCGTGCAGGAGAGAATTACAAATCGTAATGTGCGTAACACATTGTGTTCAGCATTCCTTAGGTTTTACAAAGGTTTTGCCGTTACTGAGGGCAATTTCAACAATACATATAAAGTGAAGTACAAAAAAAATGTTAACTAGATATTCCGTTTCCTAAGCGACATACGAATTGAACGATCAACTGCGCCCTTATTTAATTAAACCACGCCCTTATTTCAATTTGGTTGACGGTTACTAATTATAACACTTTTGCAAATTAATCGTCGATATCCAATACTGAGGTAAGTCATGCGACTTAGTAGAAACAACTATAGAAATTTATCGATAATTTGTCCACTAATCTAAGTATTATAAACAATAAACATACAATAATTTGGATTAGTAAACATTGATAATGCAAGTAAATTTGGTTGTTCGATATGAGAATCTATTTTATTCACTAACACACGTGTCACGATGTTTCCTTATAATTAGGTAATTTTTTCTTTCTTCCTTTCTTACTCTCCTTCTGAGGATACCCAGAGTTTTGTTAAACACTCATCTCAGCATGTTATTGTTGAAAATTTTTTTTAAATATATAAATATATCCTATCATATATATAATATATATAAATATATCATATCATATATAATATATAAATATATCATTTCATATATATAATATATAAATATATCATTTCATACATATAATATATAAATATATCATATCATATATATAATATTCCACGAGGTTTAACAACTATTATTTTAGGTCATTTGCTTTGCTTAACTTAGCATTTGAAATATTACATATATCATTTAAACAAGCGTTTTAATAATGTTTTTAACTCACAAATTCACTGATCAAGTTGAAAGCTTTATGGTTCTTCGCCTAATGAAAGATTTCGAGTCGTTTTGAAATATTTACGTTCCCCAAGTAGCCCATTCAACCCACAAGTCCAATCTTATCCGATGCAGGGTGCATATATTGCATTGCACACCCATTCAATCTAATTGCAATACCCACTCCCGCAATTTAGTTTTTCGAGCATCAATATAGGAACGAAATCGACCACTCGCGTCCAATGACGAGGTTAGCTAGCCAATCGAGACTGATATTAAGTACTAGCAGTGCCTGCAGCTTCGCCCACATGGAAATCAGTTTATCACCCATTTTCCCAACATTTCCCTTCACTGCTCTGCTCCTATTGATTGTGGCGTGATGAAAAGTATACTATAACCAGCTCAGGTGTATGACAAATGTATCAAGTTTCGTTAAAATCCGTCGAGTAGTTTTTGTTTCTATAACGGTTATACAGACAGACAGACAGACAAAAATTTTACTGATTGCATTTTTGGCATCAGTATCGTGACCTAATAATCCCCTGATAGTTATTTTGGAGATATATATCATGTACAGAATTGACCTATCTATAGATTTATTATAAGTATAGATTATTTTCTTTTAATTAAATAAATGGAGAACAAACAATTATTAACAGCGAACCATTAAGAACAAACAATGAATAAACGAATTAATAGAATAAAAGTCGAAAACAGAAAAAAAACATTATTATGTTTGTAGAAAAATATTATAATGCCAGTCTAGTCTTGTTTTTAGATTTCAAATAAATGCTAATTTTTTCCAAATTCGTATCCCGAGGCCACGGTAACAGTCATAAAACATTATTTGCGGCACAACAATATGACAATTACGTCATTTTTATAACAGATGCTCAGAAACAAAATGAATAAGTAAAATAAATATGATACAACATACTGCTTTGTTCGTGTATATTTTGTAAGCACAACTCCTGACCAAGTAGTCCTTAGCTCGAGACCCGTGTTGAACAAAGTACCCAGTAGTAGCACGAGATTAAGACTTTTCCCGTCTATAGCAATATGCCCAGCGCCTATTTAACATTAGTACTACATAGTACTTGAGATTTGTGCACCGGAGTTGTCTCCTACATTGTTTGTAATAGGGATAGGTAGAATAGAACAGAAGCATAAGGTATGCTAGAGGGTATTGCCCTGTTCTAACTTTAAATAGAATATTTCTTTTACGTAGTAACACATGTTAATTAATAGACACGCGACGAATGATAAATAACTTCAATATAAATGTCTTTAAAAATGCAATTTTTAAACCAATTTCATAATTGTACACCGCCACCTAAGAGGCAATAGTGAAAGATGTGTAATACTATTATAGTAACTACGCCATCTATTGGCGAGAAAAAACGTTGTAAAATGTTCTTGGATAAAATATTTGACTTGAATTTCTAAATACATTTTAAAAACTCTTTTCTGCGCCATTTATTTTAAATCTTTAAATAGCTAATCATTTGTTACATAATCATAGAGGAAATTTTAGGTATTTACACTCAGCTGATGGATGAGTCACGC
>DWEJ01003022.1:0-10832 GCA_018245835.1 Mysoria sejanus stolli | reverse complement strand
CTAAAAGTTAGACATAAGCAATAGGATGTTATCGAATTTCCTATAAAAAGTTTTATATTCAACTCTAATATCGAAAGTGTTCAAAATGGGTAATATGTATATGAAATGTATAAAATGTTGGAGTATACTCCACTCCTCTGCCTACCTTTTCGGAGATTACAGTCGTGATATTACATTGTTGTTTTTTGTATCAAAGTGCGGATTTAATGCTTGATAGCATTTTTTACTAGTCAATCCTTGGTTGATGATGAAAGTTTATAGCAGGTGCGAAATTTATAAAAGTGTAGAATTTATTTAGACAATGTGACTTGAGATTTTTAGCATGGGCAACAAAAGGTAACGATATTTTTAGCTAGCAACTTATCAATAACTGCTATAGAACCTCACCCGACTTCAAATTGATGGTATTCTTACCTAACTTTCGGATTTCACAAACCTCAAAACAATCAAATTCTATCGTCCTCCAGCTTTAGTGCCAATTATGCAGTTATAGCTTAGTGGTTTGAAATTCGACCTCACTCCGGAAGACCGGGTTCAAATCCGGCCCGGACTACTTAAAAATGTGCGTTTTAAGTTTAAATATCACTTGCTATGATGAAGGAGAAAATCGTGAGGAAACCTGCTCATCTTAGAGTTCTCAAAAAAATTGTTCTCTAAAGGTGTGTGAAGTCTGCCAACCAGCACTTGGGGAGCGTGGCAGACTATGGCCATAACCCGCTCATTCTGAGAGGAGAACAATGTTTCAACAGTGGAACGTTAGAAGGGTTGATATCGATGCTGGTTAAGCCTCAGAGAAAATTTATGGCACATAGGGTCAGCTGCCTTAGGTACCTAGCCTATACATTAGTATTCCCTAACACACCGCCATTATCCAAGTAACAAAAACTTTGGCCGATATAAAGAGTTCTAACTTTAGGAAGCCATTAAAAAACCAGCAACAAGACTATGGAAACGTCAAAGTCACAATATGTCAAAAACGCGCGGTAAGAATACATAATTTCATATTTCAACTGAAGTCATCTATCTATAAGATTGTTTATTTTGTTGTTCAACGATATATATAATAAAATGTGGAATGGTAAGTTTAATTTTTATTTACTTTGAATTGCCATGTATCGAATTGCGTATAGCTCTAAATCATCTTTTCAGATCAATCTGTTGCCGGTGGTGGATTTTTAAACTCAACAAACCAGTTTGGGAATGTTAATACTCCAACTCAACAACAAAAATCGGTAACGTAAATATTAATAAAGAATCTTTCGTGAAGTGATTTTTCGAATTTACAGTATATTTCAACACTGAATACGGCCAACGTCATCGAGGGCTTTACCATATTTATTTAATATTGTAAAAGAAAGGTTTTACCATGAAATCTTATTAAGTTGTTAATAAATTTCAGGGACGTAGATCTTCTCGAACTGCTCCGATTGTAATCAGGCAAGCATTGCATTGTGGAGATGATGGTATAAAAATATGGGGTACTGAAATTCAAATAGTGTCTATTGTGGCACGAATAACCAATATCCGTGTGCAGAGCACCAAGATTACATATACGATTCAGGATATCACAGGCAGGATGAGAGTTGTTCTTTGGCTGGACCAGGAAGATGATGTAAGAAATAACTGTTAACTTAGATAATTCCATTTGGTTAGTTCTAATTAAGTTGAAAAATTTTATACTTTTGTGTATTTTTATTCTTGTAATGAAGATGAATTAATCTAACATTATTATATTTAGTATGTTGTCTTCCTCTTTGAAGCCTAATTTATTTGGTTCATCATCAGCCTATCTCAGTCCACTGCTGGACATAGGCCTCCCCCATAGAGCGCCAACGCGCCCTGTCCTCGGCTTGCCGCATCCAGTCTCTGCCTGCAGCCTTTCGCAGATCTTCATCCCACCTAGCCGGAGGGCGTCATATCATATCATATGAAAGTTCATATCATTACGTAATAAAGACATTTTAATAGTCTTGGGATTTTTCAAGCAGCGCAGAGGAACGTACGCCCAGCCGAGGGGTTCTTATTTGTTATTAAGCCTACTTAGTGGCTGTGAAAGTAATTGAAAGATGTTATATCATATTGAAATTCATTCATTTTTGTGAGAGTAAAAATGATAAGTAACGAAATAATTTGGATAACAATAAAGGGAACTGTTCGGTAGTATGAATTTATTGCGGCTGCGTCGGGAATGATAGTTGACCATAAATCGCCTAGGATTAATTATTAATTTTACTAAACAGTACATAAATTATACACATCGTCGTATCAAAAATGGAAGGGCAATAAATACGCACGGTAGACAGACAAGCTGAGGCAATACAATATTTATAGGTTAATAAGTCGATAGATGTACGACAAGTGTACCTATATAAAAATATGGTGTCTTTAGAAAATATACACTTTTGGGCGACACGGACTATGTTGGGTTTGGAGTCACCAGAAACAGTTGCTTGCATAAAATGTGACTGTTACACATCTTCAAAGAATAAGATTAATAAACATACAATGAAGCAAATTAATCTATCAGGTGTAAGAATGATCTATGTGACATCACCTCTGCAATCCTCGAAGGAGTAGACAGAGTGTAGCAACCATCCACGTATTATCTGTTACTGTGTAATAGACATTTTTACAACATAACATTAAATTCTTGAATTGTCCTACGCTATAGGGTAATCATGCGGAACCTACATTATATACAAGTGCCACTGTTTCTCGTAAATGTAACATATAAAAAGTAATATGAAATTATACAACACCAGTTGTGTATCTTCGATATTTTAATGAATTCGATATTTCTATATGAAATGAAATATGACGTACCTAGTGTGACATCGCCCTTACGTCTGAGACAGAATACCTCTATGCCCAGCAATTAGACTGCTCCCTCATCCGCGCAACCGGAACACATTAATGCCTACCGACCAAAACGGGTTATATCCTGTCCACATATTGCTATATAGCATTATGTCAATTAACATAATGACGCTGTAATTATTGAAATAGGCCTGTACAGATTCAGTAATTAATTAACTATTGAACCACTAAGAACGACGACGTGATGTAATGCGTGACAATTTCTCATTATTTATCAGCCGCTTTATAATGCCACAGTTGGAATAAAAATGAGATATTTACTATTTCGCTAGCTTTTAATATTATATTATTTAATATTACATTGATACACATCTGTTTTATGATTTTACTGTTCGAGTACAGTAATTTGCGCGAGGCGGAAGAAGCTCATTCCTCGGTAAAAATTAATTTTTTTGTCACATTCGTTCACCACAATTTCTAAGTAAATATATGTAACCAAAAGATATTTCTATTATTCATTTGATTTGACACAAAGTTTACCAATTCATACAACGTGAAAATTGTTTAGACTAAGGTGTATATGCATTTTCTAGGCAAGCGAGCTGCATACGTACTATGCTTATCATCAGATAAAAACACGTCAGCCTATAGCGGTTTTATAATAAACCACTGAGACGCCGAAGTTTATCTCGTAGTTTAAGGTACTTCTTGTGCTTAACGCAATTATCAAATTACATTCCATGTGTATGTGAACCGTTGCTTTCGGTAGAAAGGATGTACTGTTGGTTCTTTTGTAAGTAAACGTCGGAGAGCTATTGACAAGTAGCAAGTGATAGGTTTTATACAGATAATTATACATTCACATAGTTTATCTTATGGTCATTCTAATTAGGTTGTCACCAATTAGAATGAATCGTCGCTGTATACGTGTGTAGAACAGTACAAACACAAAAATAATGTACCAAATTTCAAGTTGACAGGCTTAGTAGAGAAAGAAATTCGAAACAAAAAAAATTGAAGTTTTCTCAATCAGGGATGTGAACAGGCTGCATTATTACGAAACTTTGGAACAATAACGGGAGAGCTGATAGGTTTCCAGACCATTTGGCGAACCGGAACGTTCGGCTTAGATGTTGCAAAGTATCACTTTGGGCCGTTCTGTCGTTTACAAACACAGATCAGTGGGGTTCGTGACGCAAAACTGCTTGCTCATCATAATTTAACAAGACATAGATAAAATTCTAATAGCTTTTGTATCACTTGTCTCAGTCAATTGCTGAACATAAGCTTAATCTGAAAGGTCTCTGTCCATAATTTAACACTCGGCATGCAGGTTGGGAATTGCAAACCAGGGCTTCTTGAATCGCTTACACTGTTGCCCATCGGCAGTCAAGAAACTTAGCCATCACCAGGTGGGCTGCGCTTTATCACGATTAGCCGGGGGCTGGTCGCTTGCTGCGCTTCTAAGACAAGGTGTATCTGAAGAGTGCTTGATTTGCATTATTATACAAAACGTTTTGACTTAATTACGCTGTTTCGATGTAAGTGGTGAAGGTTGTCGATGTGGGAGCACCAACAGGGTCGGCATTCATTTAAGGATATTGAGACATGGTTCTCGTACCGTTAGCAACTGGTGATTCGCTAATAAAAATGTGGTTACTGATGCATGTTACCAGGCGTGATTGTCTTATACCTTGCAGATGCAATCATATCTCTACGACTGGTCAAACTGACATTTGAAATAAGACTAACTCCAAAACAATGTATAAAAATAGGTCTTGTATATCTAATATGCGTTTTATATTTATGGTTTCCAATTCCTGCAGTTTTATTAGCCCTTAATTTTAACTACCTAGTATTTTTATCAACTCCTTAGCTCTACTCAACTCTATTCTTAGCAACAAAGTGCTGGCAACAGTACCGTCGAAGTCTATCACACAGCAACGGTTAGTAATGATTCTTATTGACTCTCTTGTCCCTCGTGTTCAGCCTGTGTCAGGGCATGCCCGGACGGAGGGCTTCTTGGACAGTTATTGGTTTTCTAAAATATTTTTTATCATCCTCTTCATAACAAACATCCTTGATTATATGTTTTGCGACAAACAGTCAAACTCGCTAGACATTGTAAAGTTCTTACGCATTACCGCTTTCACGCTAATAAATACAGTGTTATATAAGTTTACGTAATTAACAAAATGAGGTCATTGTATAAAAATGATATTTATCAAGCTATAACACGTCACTTTGTACCTACATTGAATTGAAGTTGCAATGCTCTGGGGTGTCAATGGAGCTTGCGATGGCCCTCGCTTTCTGAGCATTTCGAAACGTGATATAACTGATAATATTCACATCTATTTCAGTTGAGCAATTGTAAGGTACATATCGAATGCTCATACTTCGGCTTTGTGTGCGGTAGTTGAGGGATATATAGTTGAACTATCAAGTTCGTTGGAATTGGGTATCTGCATGACTAAAGCGTCACTGACACGTATGTATGGTATGAATATATTTTGCAATAATTCTCTAGAATATTCTACATTCAGTATAGTATAGTATTGACTATACCGATATGTAGAGATTTACAGCATTATGCCGTTGCTTCAGTGTAGAGCTCACATCCCCATTTGTGAATCCTTTGTTATGGTTAGCGACACTATTGCTTTTCAACAGGCAACGTTGTCGTCTAGTTGACAGCACTATCGTCTAGACAGAAGCTCCAACATATTTGACAAGACGTTACCGAAATTGTTATATCAATAAGTAGCCTAGATTCTTGTCGTTAACGCATCCACAGACATTTAGAGTTACGAAAATAAAATTCATCATCGAAATATGTTCCCAGCGGAAAATGTGTTTTGTGCAGCAAATGGGATCTCGAACGTTATGACAATTGGGCCTAAGATTATGAAAAATATTTTTGGTAAATTATAGGTAACGTTGCACGCTAAGTTACGTAACGTAACGTACGGTTTTAAAAATATCGTCGGATGATCCCTTACACCCGTACGTCATGAATCATCACCCTATTGTGAAGATAATACGTGTCAAGTTTCATAGAAATGGAAAAGGTTTATTTTGGAAATATAACCGAAAACAAAATTGCATATCGGAGATAATATCCTCCGCTTCCACAAGTCGTATGTGTCAAAGGCGTAGGGAAAAAGGAGTCAATGTCTGAAAGAGGAACTTTGAAGAGGGAATTACTGTTACAACGTACATAATAAGTCCCTGTCAGTCCAGGATATGGGTCTATCCCAACAAGAGATGTTTCTTTAAGATTCCTTCTTAATAAAATATAATAGTAACAATGGATACGAATACATAGTAAATACGCTAGTTACGTTAATAATATATAGCTTGTTTCGGTTCAACACAGAATTAATTTATATCGAAACATAATATTTAAATGTGCATGTTAAGTAAATTCACCTTACCATAAATATGTACAAACCTCTCTAATATTATACTTGAAATGTACGCCAAAATTTAAAACAATACTCTTTACTTCCATAAAATAATAACATACTTATGTGATTTATATTTATAATAATATTTGGATGTGTTTTGTGGAACGTTACAATATTTCAAAGTCCCAACTTTAATTTTGTCGTGTATTTCTTTTTTTGTGACAACCGCGTTCCATTTATAATCATTTCAGCGACAGAGTATGACACGCCGCTGACGTCGCGCGAGACACAACCCCGAGCACCGACGCTGCCGTGATGTATGCTCGTCTTCAAGCGATTTCAACCCTTCGTTCATATCTGTTTCCAATATTGTACATTTACGACAAACAAAAATGCTTTTAAAAACAAGTTGGTATCCTTTAGATATTCGTAGCGCTGATGTTCCTTTAGTGTTGGAGTTATCCCTAAGTAACAGACAAACTGAATTCGATATGGAATGTCTATAACTTTCAAAACTAACTTTTGTCGCTTTATAATCAAACGTGTCTTAGCTTATAATCAAAAGTTTTGTGAAGTTGTTTTTGTTTTAGATTTAAATAACTCATAAAGTGAAGTATTACTCTACAGGCTCCAATAAAAGACCGTAGACATATAAAACATTACATTACAGTGAATGTGGCTGAGCGAGGCGCTGTACTCGTATACACCCACTTATATTTACTCCGATACATGGAAAAACGCTCTGTTATAAACTGTCACTTGTCTCCGAGGACTTTTATTATTTTTTAAGCGACATTTTTTGTGAGAGCGACGAAATAAAGGTTCCTTTCATCTGTGTACAATCACAGCAACATCCATTATTACAATATTTACATTTCAGCCGCCGCCAGTCCCCCTTCTCTTCTAATATCCTGTTGCTTGTTGTTTATCTGAGAAGCTATTGTTTCAAGAGGCACGTCAGTTGAAAGAGGTATGAATTGGGCGACTCTGAGACATAATTAATTTCTGGCGTTACGAGCAAGAATGATGTGTAATGTTAACACACATTATTAGTCTCAGTTAATGGTCCTCAGAATGTATTTACGTTTACCTTAATACGTTCCTGTAAGTACTTATGACAGTACCATTATTTATTTACTTTAAGAATGCCTGTTTCTCTCTACGGATATATTTAAGAAGTTTTAAATTTAATAAGAAGGATGTTCACTATGCGCCTGTACACCTTATGGTCGTCGCCTGACTGCCGTCAGGCGTTATGTACGCCCTTGTGTCACTTGGTACAAAGTGATACATAAAATCAAATAAATAAATAAATGTTTTCTGAGGGATACTTTATTTATTGTGTACACGTATAAAAAATTCCATCGTCAATACAGCGTTACACAACTTATGACAAAAAAATAGTAAAACGAAAATAACAGCCGCAGCCCCGCGCCCGCATGCCTCTACACTTGCGTACTATTTCGTTTTCACTTCACTATAACATGGTTGACTTCATTCACGATGGAACCAGTCTTCGTATGTTTATACATATATTTACTTTTGTATTGTATTCTTGTTAAGAATGGATTTCGGTGTTCGTAAAAACTATTTAACATAATCGACAAAACAGTAATTATAATAATTACATGGCATGTAGGTGTAATAAACGCTGCAAACTTTAGTCACAAAGCGATAAATTTAAAGAGTTGTAATGATTGGACATATACATATACGGAATCCTAGAGCGACATATCAATATAATATATTGAAACAAAACTTCGTATACTTTATTTGCAGTCATTATGAACAGCTCATATCACTACTTCGCATAACCCTTGCCTGTGATAGGGAATATTAAAGTACAACATTTTTTTTACCGCTTTATTCAGGTTCGCAAAATGCTTGTCCACGGTCGCTTATTGTTGTTCCTCATAATAATTTGGAGTTCGTCTTTGTGTAAGTTTATTTTGATCATTTTAATGTAGTTCAAGAACAATTTTCGTGTTTCAAACAACGATAAAATCGCGAATTTTGTTACAGTGCTAAATACCAACGGTGATGTCATAAGTAATGAGAAGAGAAGAAAGCGTCACATATTTCCATTCTTTGGTTATCTTCACGGCTATAAAATTGGTCGAAATTTCGCTCTACAATTACATCCTTTTGTTTTGTCTCCCGTTGTAATTGTACCTTCAGTAAATCAACAGCAAAGCGTAAATATTCAAAATAGCGCTGCAGACGAAAGCTTTCAAGAAAGCGGTGGAACTTTTGAAACAATTATGCCTTTGAAGTTTATTTTAAACTCTTCATTAGAAAATATAGAGACCAATTTTAGAAGTCCCATGCAGAATTTTACAATGTCATCTGAAAATATTGCAGTATACAATGATTCATTAAGACAAATCAGTGAAGCAACCAGTAGTACAACAGAAAAATATATTGAACAATTTGAAGTTTTTACCACAACAGAAAACTTCGACACAACTGAAACCGTAAAATCAACAACGTCGAAATATTATACACCAACGACAATAAATGACTATCCAAGTGCTCTATACAATAACGAATTAATAAATTCATTGAAACTCACTACTCCATCTTCAGAAATCAATTTGGAATTACCCAATGTCAACGATAAGTGGCAACATTTTGCTTTGAACGTGAATAACGTTGATAAGAGAACAGAAAATAATGTAAGTGAATTACAAGAATCCGCATCAGCTAAGGTTGGATTATATCAGTATACGACGGAACTATACTATCCTCGTCCGAATACAAGGTACTATAATCCGTATGCAGCATGGCACAATGTAGCGGTCAATCAACTCCCAATAACGACAAATTCATATAGAGAAGAGGAAAAAGAACCACCTTTAAGACGATACGATGATCGATGGCACAGATTTTCCTCATTAAGCAAAGTCGTATTGCCAACGTCTGGATTTAAGCCGCTCGCCGGGTTATACTATGATGGATATCTTCACAAATCTCTGACTCAGAAAACCGGATTTATTCCCTTCGACAAATACTAATTTTATTAATCTTTTTATTATTGATAAATTGTGACGGTGAGAATCATATTTTGAAAACATGATCATATTTCGATTGTCGATAACATGAACAAGTTTCTCAGTATGAAATATTTTTAATTATTAGATTTTATTTATATCAAATGGTATAACTGTTTTCTCACCTTAGATAAAGAGTAAGAGCACGATAAAACCATACAATTATAGGTGAAATAAGGTGTATCGTTCACTGTGCTTTAAATAAAGATTCACTGATACCGATTATGATTTTATTTATCCATAGCCATTCGTTACATATGCATGTCGTTGTAAAGAACAATAACACAGCAACTGCACATAAACGTTTAATGTCTTTAGTTTCTTAAAGATGAAATTTTGGAGTTATTTGCTTACAAAAACAAATTGATTTGTGTTTATACATAGAATTTATTGGCGAACTATGAAACACTATTAACACTACTCATGTTATCTTGAATCGAATGTATTTATAACATAGGAGGTTATTATTATTATTATATCTTCACGCCAGGTCCCTCACGGGGTAGGCATATAACAGGAGGTGCGTGAAGAAAACTGTAGAAGAGAAAATCTATTTAAAATTAGTACATGTTATTATTATTATGGCCAATATTCATATGATAATTATTTTTATTTGTCCCGTTGTTTATGTTAGTGCAAACGCGTCTGCCGATCGGAACGTTCTGAGTTTAATTTTCGGGTCGCGCACTTTTCTAATATAGATCATCTAGTTGTGGGTTAGAGTCTTGAAATGCACTTGGTGTATGGCAATAAACGAACTACATATTCCATAGCGGGACGTAAACGTAACTGGTGAAACGTACATTTATATTACATTCTACTGCCTGCCTGTAAAAGTACGTAGGTAGGTAGGTAGGTAGGTACCTACGTACTTTATGTAATATCACGCCTCATCCATTACGCGCTAGGCAGAGGGCACCGAGTAATCTGATGTACTTATTCTACAGTGATCGCTTTCTTCATACACACACGCCGCAGTAAGAGACTTCTGACTAGTCCGTCAGATGTTATTTTAGCTATTTGCTCAAAACAAATAACTCTTGGTTTCCCTTGGCACATTCATCTATCAGTTTGTATATTGTATGCATATCTATTAGTTAATAAGTTTCATAACGAGTATAAGAAATTAATAAAGATTGGTAATTAATCGCCTATAGTTACATAATATGCGCCTCGTATGTGTTTCATCTGTTGCAGAAAACCATTCTTTCTTAATGTCCTGTTGTCAAAGGATTGGTCCACCTTAAGAGGGTGCCCCCGAGGACTTTGTTTCGTATATTTGTATAGGTATTAGACGTAGGGGTGTAAAACAGTCGACTGTTAACATGATAGCAAGACGCAGTGCGACAATTTACTTGTTTTCATTTCAGTTTCGCGTATGTCATGTAATTTTATTCGGTAATTCATGTTGAAAGAGCTATTTAACATAGTTTAAATAATTGAATCAAATTCTTCATACTGCATAGTACTTTAATTAGTATAAGATTTTAAAGTATGTATTACAATATGTGCAGAACATAGAATGTAGTCACGCGCTGTTAGCACGAGAAGGATC
>DWEJ01003021.1:0-10833 GCA_018245835.1 Mysoria sejanus stolli | reverse complement strand
TTGTGGGTTTAGTAATTAGGGGATTTATGACTCATGGATTGTAGGTTGGATTCCCACACAGGACAAAATTTTAAGCGCGAGTATGTTCTATAATATAATTTACGCAACAAAAGAACGTTTCTTGAAACCCATTAAAAGTAATTTGAATATTAATCGCTATCGATACTACTATCTTGATAAATAAATATTTTTTATGATAATCGGACTTTGGCAAATTTGTTTATAATCTATGTTGATGCTTTTCATTGGTGTTTCATTTTAGTAGAGTTGTCACATAAATAGTAATTACAAAAATTCTTTGTTTATTTTTTAGTTTAAATATTTCCAAAACGTAACATCACGTCCGTAATCCCCGAAGGCGTAGGCAGAGGTGTGTAATTCACTTCCACGCTCCATCAGCTACGTTTACGTTCCACTAAAGCTTAAGTAGTGAGTCTATTGCCAATTATCAACCACATATTCCGACTCCGAACTGCGACTCCTAGAAAATCTAAGTTAAAAGTAGTGCCCAACCTGGGATTTGTACTCAAGATCTCGCGATTGCAACCACTCATGCATAAATATTTCTAAATATACGTATTACATACAACCCATCTGAAATTTTAATTGTCGTTCTACATTATAATATTTAAATCAGAGTTTGGTCTTAATTTCTTTGTTTTGCGGACTATACTCTGTGAGGTAAATACTATTTGTCTGTAAAAGATTGTGTATGACATGTGTTTAGCTAAGCATTCTTAAATATTATTTCTTCTAGTTCGTCCAATCGCTTACAGTGTGACGAGTTCCTTAACTGTGCACGTACTTTCGGTAAACTCGTTAAGGGCGTGTATTTTTTCACTTTTTCACTCCGTCTGAAAGTGTTTAGGTTTTGTTAATTAAAAACCTGTCTGCCGTCGTGACGAGGACGATTCTGGTTTTTCTTGTTAACAAATTACTTGGAATGGAGTCCTTGCTCGCAGATTAAGGAGATTTTGAATTGACTTTAGACACTTTAAATTTTACTGTTAAATGTTTTGTGAGTATTTATACACATTTTATTCAGTTTTTCCTTTAAACTGCTTCATTGGCTGAGTGGTTCCAAGCGCAACTGTCGATCTGTTGGTACGGGATTTAAATCTTAGGTCGACTACTACTCGATTTTCCTAACGACAATTCTTAGAAATATAGATAACTCTGTATCGTCATACTATACAGAGGTATCGAATGAGAATTACTTTTTTTTATAAAAACAACCTTTTTGACGACTTTACGAAATGTTAAAAGAATTACAGCATACAATCATTAAAGATAATGAAAGCTATGCGCAGTTATTTGGAAAAATTCATGAACACTTAAAGGTTTTATCCTTTTATCATACGCTCCGAGCGATAACTCCACTACTAGCGGAAGCATCGGAAAAACTAATCTAATTATGGCAATCGGACCATGAAATTATATCAGGGAAGTTCACGCTATCCAAAGGGTTAGTCGTAAATTCGAGGCAGGTGCGCGATTCAAGTTCTATCAGATGGAGTTATTGAATCCCTAATCCCCTTTTATTACTTTCCCGCAATAAAAGCCGGGGATAGGTAATTGTTCTCAGTCGGAAACTCGGGTAATGGGGTATTAATTCCTCTCTGGATTTTTATCTCACTTTATAGATATGTTCGCTGCGGTAGTTAATGAAGACAGGGATGTGCGCACATTATGTAATGTAAATTAAGTGTTTGGGATAAATGAACCAAAGGGAACATCACTACTTGGAATTGAAGCAAATGTAATACGTCGGAGTTGGTATAATAATTACACGAGATCGTTGCTACTCTTGGATGATAATTGTGCTATGAATGATATGAACCAAAGAGCGATTGTAAAATGTACCACATGGTAACTACATTTTTACACATATTTTTAGGTACCATGTTCAAAGGGTCAACCCATTTATTGTTATATTGTTGGATACAGGTTTCCTCTCATTGTACCACTGTTGAGTTTAGTACCACGCTGGGCAAATGTGAGTAGACGACAACTTGTCTTAAGGAACGTTACAGAAAACTCTAAGGTCGATAGATTTTCTAAGATGCATATGACACACAAGCCTGTCAGCTTGCTATAACAAATATACAAAGAAAAATGGTCTTGCTTGTAATTATATACAGATAATTAAATACAGATAATTAAATCCACTGAACGATATAACGGTGAATAAAAAAGTCAAGAATAATCGGCATCCAGTTGTGATGATGCCAAATAAATCTCATTCAGAAGTCTTGATTTCGTGCAAAGAACAAGTTCCAATTAGGAAAAGGTAATGGAAACTAAAAAGTTTGATATATCTGCGAAGTTGTAATCCACTTCGATTCCAGTGACCGGCGGAGATTGCGCTGCACTGCGTCGCCCGCGGAGACAACTTTTGAGTTAAGATGCCAATCGGGTCAGAGTGACTAGGCACTTTGTTTCACGACCGATTCTATCTGTTCTACCTCACATTTTGGAAATTAATCAAACGTTTGGTTAGCAAGTTTAAGAATTCATTTCCTTGTTATTCTGCATCAAAAAAACATTATACCACCGCTGTCATGGATGCATATTATTCTAATACGGGTTAAGGCCATAGACTGATACTTGAATTATTGGCTAAGAATATACTGGGAGACAGCACACGTCTCGGAGAATTCAATGGAGATTTTTAAAATGTGCAGGTATCAACATGTTTTCGTTCACCGTTATGACAAGTTACAAGTTATGGCGCCTATTTGCCCTTGAACATTAAACGTTACTTTCTTTCACATGCTCCCCAAAAAGTTGCATGATACAGATAATTATGGCGTTAACAGTTGAAATAACAGAAATATGCCAACAGCACATCTTATTCTTTCAAAAAAATGTTTATCTATTACAGTGACCGCGTCTGTCGTTCAAATAGAACTTGGTGTAACGTAAGAAGGTAATGAAAACTAAAAACTTTGCTATCTGTGAAAGTTGCAATCCTCTCGGATTTGCTGTTCGAAGGTGTCTCCACCCACGGGTCGGTAAACTATAGCACTTGGAAAAACTTGTGACTTAAGATGCCAATCTGCTTAACGGACCATGATACCTCCTGATTTTATATGAGTCTTTTATAGTAGAGCACATACCTACCTATATTGGAGACTGGAAGAATATGTTTTCGTGCAAGATTCATTGAGCGTTGAATTGAAGACATAAAGCTAGATCATTTTAGATAGACTTTACGACATAAAATAACTAGATTTATACAATAGATTTTATGATAAACTGTAATGTAAACAAAAACTTGACTAAAGATTATTAGGAACAGCATTTAAAACTTAAATCCACTGCCATTTTCCCGATAATTCCTGTTATTAAATAGGGAAATATCTTGATTATACTAATGAATAAAAATACCAAGTTTATTAATGTTATAAAATCCTTATTTCTGTTATAGTTTTTAATAATTGAAGAGCGTCCCAAACAAGCAGGCACAAATCGTTACTGATGTCCAGAGATGCCTAAAATTAACTTTAAGTAATGAAATATATCTGAATATATCAAAAATTAAATTAACAAAAAACGAACATCAAACGTTATTACTCTAAGTATTGCATAATGCAATACTAGTTAACTTATGATATTTGGAAACCGTCAGAGTAAACTGCGATAGCGGAATCAAATCCAAAAAAAGCCGTACGCAATAATTTCACGAACACACAATACGAGGCGACACAAAATACGAGCAATCCAGCGTCCGTCCGCACGTGAGGTGAATGCGATCATTTTTTCTTATTTCCCGATTGATTGGCCCCGTGGCCATTTTTCTCGTTTAGCCACAAACAATGTGGACAGGTGAAGCGGGCGTTTGTCCATGTTTCAGAAGGGGACAGATTGGAAAGACCAAACGTTTTTTCTACACACATTGTGTCAGATATTTGTACCGTTTTCGTTGTTCAGGTTATCACTGCTATTATACAGTTTGGTTTTAGTGACATAGTTCAAACTTATGTAAAAATTTTAGTATACCAGATTTGATTGTCGGTATCAGCTAATAAGTTGGTAGATACTATATATAACCCTTGGTTCAAAAATCCCTCTAATGTTTAAGTTAGTTTTAAGTTTAATATGTTAGATTACTCATATATACCGTAAGTATAAAACTGTTGTTAGCCTGTGGTAATTATTGCGTTCACAACAAGTGTATATTATATTAAGGAAACTTAATTGAAGAAGATAATGTATGAATCGTACGAAAATAGCGACGAGTTTAGAAGAAAAACTTCAGAAATGTACGGATTTTGACGTCGATACTTTTTTTTCCTTGACTTGTGATGGGAAAAAACTAATCTGATATTCATATTCAAACTTATCTTTAATAATCCAGTGACTTTAATATGCTGTTGAAATATTATTAAAGTTCAATAATAACATAATCGTCTGTTATATTCCGCTGAACAAAGACGAATAGCTTAAAAGAATCAAGCATGCCAGCCAGTTCTGCAATCTTGCTCACCAGACGTTATCTATACGATTCTCAAAGGAGAAATTTTTAATTAAAATCCAGTCCATTCAAGTTATTACACCGCCGGCTCGATTAAAACTTGCGGAATGCTCGTAGTGAAAACTTACCTACCAGCCTACTTAGCATTCCGCTGGTAATAGCACTAAGAGCATTTTTATTCAGTTGCATAAAATTAAGAAATTCTGTTTATTTATGAGGTTAATGATTTATTTGATATTTTTTATTACTATGTAACCATATAGCAATAATGATTTTGATCTCTTCTGTATTGTGTTGGAGTTCAGAAACTCGTGGAAGGAAATACGCCATTTACAAATTTATTGTTATGTAGATATATTTTTCCATTAGTACAATATTGCCATTTTCAATTATTTTTAATTTTTTTTTCAATGACAACTTCTATAATTTTGTACGAATCTATGAAATATTATAAACATTTCCGTGCTGATGCAACGTAAGGAGTATGTTTCTGGATTCTTGTAGTTGCTTAAGTGATCAGTGCCCAATAGTGGAATACGGATAGTTTTGAAACCAGTAACTAATACTATAATTACTTGAATTAACAAATTTTTAATTACTTTCTTATATTTTACTAAGCTCTCTATAAATATAATGTATTCTCATTTTGATAGGAAATTTTATAGGCTACGTAATAAAAGCAAGCTTTGTAGACATTACTATAATTTAGTGAACAGCAATAAAAAAGTTTGCGTGCATGTAACAGTGCGTAACAATCCGCCTACCTGCAAGCGGCGGCGCGTGAGCCGCGGAAATCGGAAACAAATCGTTCTGCCCACATGTTTTATGGTGTAAGCACACTGAGCGGTTACACGCTGCGTTTTTATAAAACATTACTAGCTTTAACCACACTTTAAAATCATTAACTTATTACAGTATGGTATTATTACAGTATTTATTATGGGAATGTTATGCTTTACTGTGTGTTAAGGGGTTAATAATAGTTGTTAAAAAGTTATTCTTAATTGTTTACGGTGTAATCACTAAAAATGATTGCAATATTAAAAAGGCATAAACAAAACTGTATTGAAATTTTAATAAGCAAACAAAAACAAATACGTTTATTAGGGGCATTTTAATCGCTATATCCCCATGCGGCCTATAGAAACTCCTATAGAAAATCCTGTCACGTAGCGCCGGGCGGAAGGTAGAGGCCAATAAAAATGTATAGCGGGATTTGTTCGAGATGTATACTCCATATTCTGGCCACCGGCACATCGACAATTAGTGAATGATTACGGGTCGCGAATCGCAATGAGCGATGTGAAAGATGAAGTGATGTGTTTATAACAATAATCATTACTGTAACGAGTGGAAATTATTGAATAAAAATTTGGTTATTTTCACCGAAGTCTTATGTTTTTAGGGTTGGTTTTTCTTGTGCAGTTCAATATTCCTTAATGTAATTATTTCATAGTTTAAATAATTGAAAGACAGACTTGTATATTACGTATAATGGATACTCACATTTGTCAACTTTTTCGCAAATATCCTTTTCTTGAAAATTATCAAAGTTCGCTTATTTAATCTGAATATCCGAGGATACAAGCATATTCGTCGCTATACGCTTGTTGCAGTGCCAGGTTGTAGAATGGTAACGCTGAGAGAGTCACCACTGATACGTGCACTGACCCTGCTCAATGGTGTCCTGGCTTGGGATCCAAGTTTAGACTTATTCCTTGTAACGATACGTTCAGTCCCTGTCGGCTGAGAGGTCATGCATACATCGTTCGTCACTCTGGGCGGTCGGGGATCGCAGATCACAGTTACTGGCACTACCGGCGCTGCAGCGTATAGGCGGCCAAGGTATGTATCTGTGTCCAGGCAGGACGCGCCACACTACGATATATCAGCACCGAGTTTAGTCAATTCTAACATTAACAGCAATATGCTATATAAATCCTTAATACGTATACACAATACAGCCTGTACGCTGCTATCAGTGGGGACGTCAGATTAACCGTTTTTTGTTCATTACAAGGGATGAGCGCGGCCGGCGGCGCCGGTCAGGTGAAACTACGTCCAATTTAAGGGATTTCCCGCTAAATCCTTCAGGCTTACAATAAATAAGCCGTATGAACTTGGTCGTATTGAGTGTTTAAGGTCTTTTGGGTGAGAGGGTTGGCATCCCTGTGAGCACTATAAAGTTTTATAAATTTAGACTTATTTTATCATTCACTACAATAAATACATATAAGGAATGTCAAAATAATATTGATATATGTAGATTTATTGTTCTCATCATTCCTACAGCCCACGGGCGCGGTACACCGGGAATAAAAAAGGTAAGAAAGATCTTCAATAGGTAATTGTTGTTTTTTTGATTACAGCACTATCATGAATTTTATGAATGACCTTTTTTACTTAATCTATGCTTAAACAACTGCATACTGCAAACGAGTCATGAAGTAACCATTCCTATAGAAATCTGTCAAAGAAAAGAACCTGAGTAAAATGCAACCGTTGCTTGTAATTGTGTTTCGCTTAAAACCTTGTCATCGAGAATGTGTAAAGTCTTTGATAACACTTTAAACTGAGTACATACATAAATGGATGATTAACGATTTATATAATCGTTTATTGTGTTAATTCCCTTCCAAAAAAACAATCTAATTGAAGTTATTACTATTATTATGGTAACGCCGGGGCCCTGACTGGGGAGGCGAAGAGCATTGTGTGCCGAATATCTTTATCCGTTTACAACTGATGTGCTTGTTCTGTATTTCGTAGTCTAGTTACCCGTCTTGAATGTGAAATATATCTGATTTAGCACTGCGGACACTTCTACCAAACCAATGTTATTTATAAGAACTTTTGTAATAAAAAAAAATTGCAATTAATTTTTATTTTATTTAATTGCATTTAATTACAAGATTTAAGACATTGAATATTCAAGCACGCGGGTACATTAGGGTACGCTATGTAAAATCTAAGAAAATGTTTCCATTCTTAATATAACAGTAAATTATTGATATAAAAAAATAAGTCGATGTAATTTAAAAAAAACCCTGTGTTATAAGAGGTATAACATAACTGGTGATACATTAGACTAAGTACCTACTCCTCTGCCTCTCCCTTCGAGGAAGTAGAAATGCTATGTTACTTCACATAATATTAAACTAGTCAATTCCTAGAATGTAGGAAATAAAAGTCGGTAAAACAATGAAATAAAACATATTTGAAGAACACAAATAAATAAACAGAGAGATACAACTGTAAACTGCATCGCACCGGCTCCGGGACTGTTATTAAACTGTCATGAATTATTCATAGCGACGCGACGCGTTCGCACAGCGGAACCTTCTGGAACATCGGTACAACACGCAGAAATCGACTTGGCACTTGTGAGGTATTTGCTTCCTTTCCTGTCGTTTAACTTAAACCACTATTAAACATACTTAGCTCTCATTTTAAATACGTGTGAGTGATTTCATTCAAATTGAAACCTAAAAATGTGATGAAAGTAAATAAATGCTTCTATGCAAGCAGTACCTCGCTATTACGTCATCATAGCCAGGTCCCTAGGCAACTTCTGCTTGTTATAAATCCGTATACTTTCGAAACCCGCGGAATATTTCCCGGGTAAACTTAATAATACAAGCGTGCTAAACAATGATGAATAATTAAAAGCTGTTGAGGTAAGCTGGAATTTATAACTTTAAACAACATTAAAAAAAGTTTTTGTTTCAATAGTCGCGCTGTGCCTCTTACGGGCTAGGTAGAGAGTACGGAATGTGGAATATTTTTATGCTTAAAAATATGTGTTTGTACTACATCTGTAATTCTAGTTAAGTATCTTAGATATGCAGTAGATTGAAAGGGGTCACATCAAACATTCTTCACTATCGTGATTGTTACTTATATTCAATCCTTCCACTGTTGGTTTAATACTTCTCACAATGAGCAGACAACATGATCTGTCACATACACTTCACATGCGGAAAGAACACTTTAAGAACATTCATGTAAGCAGGTTTCCTCATTTGATATTAAAAAACGTATTTGTTTTTGTATAAAAGTAAGCGAGTGTTAGTAACTCCAGTTTATTGATGTAGGAACCTGGTATTGAACAGATTAGGTTATCATTGTTTTACGTCATTAACGTTCTGTATAATGTTCAGCTATTAAATACGTCATTTTGAGATTTTTTCTTTGGGATACTTCTAAGATGAGTTTCCTAACAAATACTTTAGTGGTTGAGCATCCGTTTAGTACTTTGGTGTACACGGAAATAAACTAGGAATGATCTCAAATGGTGTTAGACATGTTATTGCTAGGACATAAAAAAGATGAGTTCAAAGACACGATATTTGAGCCATTGATACACTTATATTTTTAGCCCCTCCATTAAAGTATGTATATGCATCGTCCCTCATAGGTTATTGTTATATCAGCCAAATCCTCTCCAACGGTAGATGTTTTTGCTGATTATGGGTACCCTTAAAGGTGAGGGTTTTAAAGGGATCTGCGAATGAAGGATCGGGGATTTGGTACTGAGACATTGATTGATTCACCTTGCGAATTGTATTGAGAGGAGAGCGTCGTGCCTTTGTGAGTCCAGTCAAATATTTTTACGTTGCAATGCAAATATCCTGGACTAAGCATTTTGCGTACGGTATTCTCTCTGTACGATACATAGAGCTTTTTCATACTAGCTGATACCACAAAAGTACCCTCTTGTAATTATATTCTTTATAAACTCAACAAATCACATTACTCCAGTTGGCATTGCCAATCATTTAATTTTGTGCCTCTTGGCTTCCACAGCTATTTTCGTTAGTTCGTCTTGTTTCTAGACTGAGTTCCCTAAGACGTCTCCAACTTAATTACTAAACAAACAGAATTGTGTATTAATTTATACATGATCAAGATCAAACAGCTGTTGAGGTGTATTCTAATTGAATCGACGCGATTTCCGTTCGAGAAGCGAACAGTTTGCTCCTTACAGCGCTCGGACGTCTCCAGCCAATATAAATGTAAATGTACTTGAGGTACGCCGCACTGCCCACTTGGCGAAGATTACACAGGGCGCAGAGGGCTTGTTCACTAATAACCGTGCCATTGTTGAGTTCAGCCTCAGGGAGACATGTTTATACATATTTACACTTACCAAACAAATCTATCAATACAAAAAATATTTCTACGCACGGTTACACCACTATATTTCTCATCATCATTACTAACGTTTACTTAATCGATGCACTGTTGGAGATGGGTTTATTCTCAGAATGAGAAGCGGACACGTGACTGTCAGGTTGTTGGCCAATTGCGGATTGTAAGACTATCCTTGCTTGAATATTATGACTTTTTTAAATGTACGTAGATGGGAGTTTTAAATAAATTAATGATCACTAGCTTGTAACATGTGAACCCTTCTGTATGAGGTAGACTATCAGCTGTTGGAACGTGTGCGAACATAGGGCGTTCCGAATGACGATCTCATGCATAAAGAAAGCACCCGCATTGGCGCGCCACCTGCCTGCCAATGTCTGAAAGTTTCATTGCTTACAGAATTTTGATTTTATCACTGACATCACGTCTGTAATCCCCGAACAGATAGGCAAAGGAGCATTTGCATTTCCACGATTTTCTAAACTACATTTACGTTCCACTGCGGAATAGGAGGTATGTTTATTGCCATACACCGGGCACAAATATAACCTCCGAGCCATTACCAGAAATCTAAGTTAGAAAAATTTTATGGCACGCGACCCGGGATTTAAACTCAGAACGTCGTGATCGACAGTAGCGATTGAAACCACTCCACTACCGACCAAGCTAGTAAATAGATTGTTGATATTTATCTTTTTATTGTAATATTAAGTATAGCAATACTTGTAGATGATGAATAAAACGCTTTCATAATATATTTAAGAAGCTACTACAGGATCAGTGTATGGACCATTTTATAAACCAATCAGTCGGTCAATTGGTATTAGAGCCTATAAAAGATCTAACTTGAAGAAGTAACTTGATTGTATTAATCTGATCGACCGTTGTAATTTATATTAACCTTATTATTTTTTTATTCCTAACTTTGATTAATACTTTATATCTATTTTGTACGAGAATATATTTAACAAGAAACAATTTAAACAAAAATGTATTTTAATCAGTTCCTTCTAAACTTAAACGCCTATTAAACTTTTCATGGCAAAGTGGTTAAGCGATTCATTCACGCGCGAATGAAATAGTCGAAATTTGAAGTAAAATTTTGCATACCTAAAATAGAAAACTCATATTTTAAAGTTAACGTAACTTCACGCCTGTAAGCCCCGAAAAGGTAGGCAGAGGAATGCAGAACACTCCCACGTTTC
>DWEJ01003020.1:0-10834 GCA_018245835.1 Mysoria sejanus stolli | reverse complement strand
AACACTGCTGTTATAAGGCAGAAATAGGTGTGGCGGTGATGCCGCCGGAGTCGAACCACAGAGGGTTCTACCACCTTTAAACTGTAGCATGATTATCTGTAGCATATACGGTTATCCCTATTTATTAACTTATTTCACTTTCGTTTTATTTTATCTTCCTCAAATAGTATTCACCGTAATCTCGTCAAAATTTCAAGTAGTAGGTACATAGATATATGATAGGAACTTGATTTCTACAAAATAATGTAGTGGTTATTACAATCATGGGTGTTTTCAAACACCTAACATAATAGATATGGAAAGGCTAACAACGTATTAAAATTTTACGACAAATCTAGACTTATTTTATATGCATTCTTTTCGCCACGATAGTTTCCGCGTTTGCAAGCTGTGCTATATCATTTTTGCTGCGATAACAAATATAATATACCTACCTACATAATTTAACAAAAACCCACTGAACTCTATCATATGGTATATTTAGATCCGCTCTATAAAAATATCACTACGCTTTATTATGATAGAGACACAACATGATGAGACGTCCGAATTAGTTACGCTCGTCGCGAGCGAGCAAATCATCTTTATCGTTCAACATTTCCAGTGTTATAGGACGCAACTATTAAAATCACGTCTGTTTCGTACCGTCGCCGCGTGTAATTTACGAGCGCCGGCTAGAAACACAACGGGCGCTCATAATTAATACGGCAAACTGTTTGTATATAACTAACGTCACGGGATTGAAATAGCTGGTCAAATCGCCGAACGGAAACGACGATTAAAACGAGAACGATATTCTCTCGGACGCAAGTCGACCCGACGCCGATCAGCGCGCGCCTCTCGAACATCTCGACGATTATATTTATGGTGTATTGAATTCGCTATCGTGTCGTATATGAGAGATGTGCGCCGACGGACATCTATCATCCCCCACCGTTGGTGCGCGACTGACGCGTCCCACCCTTTGCCCGTACTCCTAGTGGGGATCAGACCCCGCCCACTAGGGAGAGCCGAGTGGATTACGAACGACAATTGAATTTAGACTCAAATGTACATGCACTCGGTGCAGTTTAATTTGAGCACCACTGGTCGATGATAGGGTTGTGCGGCACTTGTTTTATTTTAACTTATTTTTTATGGAACAATTATTTTTCTGGCAGTACGAAGGTATTTCGGTGCACTGTAATTGGATTCGGGCTCGCGATCGCGCGATGTGGATTGAGACGTCGCGGTCACTTGTAATTATTATAAAGATGGCCGATAACGGCCGACGGCATTGTTCTTGTGTGCGATTTAGTTTTTGTTTATGCAACTCACGCGGCTTTTAAATGAGTATATCAGTGTACGGTCTTCTTTAAACTGTTTAATAGCTTGCAAAGTCAATTTTAAGGACAATATGCTAACCGTTCACGTGTAGGTTTTCGATACTCGAAATGATGGTATAGGTACCTACTTTGATATCCTGATTATTAATTGAAAGCAACTTATTAGATCGATGGTGATATGAATAGGTAGCCTTATTTTCAATTAAATTCATCGACTTTGGCCGCTAAGCTAAATATTTAATATTTTTTTAAAAACCAATATCTAGTATAGGTATAGGTACTTTAAAAAATTGAAGACACGACAAGATACTGTAATCGAAGAAACTAGCAACACGTGGGGTACCTGGCTATGTTACTGATCGAATAGAGATCTTGTGTTATTCGAATACAATCTCACCAACATCGTAAATGAATTTGTAACGAACACCGATGATTGCCCAACCTGAGACCGCCTGTGTCTTATTTACTCTTACTATAAATATAAAACATTACGTTTATGAACGACACTATAGTCTCTAAGATCTTCGATTTCATTTAAGTCTTCACGTCCAGTCTGAGTTCGTCTAATAACTTATGTTTATGAAAAGAAACATATCAAGATCCTTCATAGTGTTGATGACATTTTTTTTAGAATAACCATAACCCTGCCTACGTATATTTCACAATTAATTACATTGTCCATATTATGTCTGTTTACAATAGATCATGTATCTACGCTAGATGACGGAACTACATCTTTAATTTTTTTTTCCAATAAATAAAAGTAACACCAACCGCAGTCGGTAACCAGGGGAACAGCGATAAACAGGAGGGTCGAGATAAGCCGCCGCTGGACGGAGCGCTTTACGAGCTGACGCGAAGCCGCGGAGCCCGTGTTCGCTGATAACGCCGCTACCGGACAACGGGCTATTTGTAATTTAGATAAACTGACATTTATAACCGTTAACGTGATTAGCAGTTCCAATTTGTTCTCTAAAACCAAGCAATGTGCCACTTCTAAGTCTAAAGCTAAAATTCGGTAACGTTTTACTCGGCCTGTTAAGTTGATATGTTTCCTCTACATTCATAAATTTCTACATACACACATGCATCTATTGCAACCATCTGACTCCTCTATCAGCCAATATTTGAGTTGTTTCCTGTAAGTGATTATTGGTCTCTTTTATGACTTAATTAGGTACCTATATGCTTCTTAATTACCATCTACACTTATATATTCTAAGTGGCTACGATTTAGCCTTGCTTTGATCTTTGAACTTTAGTAATAGGCTTTTCATATCGATTAAGAGCGATTGGCGTAGTTTGCTAGTATTGTTAGAATTTGACCGAAACCATTATCCGTCGACCGATTTTATCACAGTGTATATTTAAGCGTAGCAATCTATTAAGCCTGTCTCGAGCCACATTGCCATATTTATTGCTCGCAAGCTTTACGAATTACATTATTATACACTATTTACCTTAGACACTGAGGATATATCCTGTAAAAACGATATTTATTTCAAGGAATAGCTGCGATCATAACATCCCGCCAACAGGGATAGGTTACGTTTTCGATTTAATGGTGCTTTTAAATTAATTACTATGATCATCCTAATGTATTCCATAATCTGACCTGATGTTATACAAATAATAAATAATAATGTTAAATATTCGTCGTAACATAACAGCAACAACAGTACAATACAACAGTGTGTGTTGGGAAGAAGTAATTAAAAAACCTAAAAGACATCTAGGGACATAATTTAGTAATTATCTTTAATTATTTATTCATCATTCCCTTGATTGTTAATTTCCGAAATTATTTCCATGTAATTCATAGCACATGTCGACATTTCTTACGCATCATCTCCGAGATTCGAAACGTTGGCGCCACCGTAGCGCCCTCTTCCGGCTCCCAGTACGATGACAATTTTAGCTATTTTTTTCAGTTCCTTTACTGGATTTAATTTGCAGTTATTATTTTGTGGTTCAAAAATGGGTAACTTTACTGCAGGGAGAGTGCAACTCGTGAGGTACCCGGTGTGAAGATACACGAATGTAATTAATTTTGTTCGCAAAATAATGAAAAATATGGGATCACTAAAATGAACAACATGCGCACCGATTCCGGAACTGGTTATTATTAAAACGGATACTTCATAGCTGTTACCTAAATCTGAACAGAATCCGAAGCGCCATGTCTCTGGAAGTCTTAATATTGTATAATCCACTCGCGACAGCTATTATATCTTCCATGCTGTTCCACTAATCCTGAGATATAAATCGCACGGTGCATAGCTTGTGGCTTACGACTGACATATTTTATGTTTTTGTAAAGGCAAAGAAAGAGTGTACGCTGTTACGGGTGTCGAAGGTTTCCCGAGAGATTTAATAAGATTTGTTGTCAGTAGTGTTTTTGGATTTCACGATGAAATTGTAAACGACAAGCAGACAGCTCGCTCGAGAATATGTTTATAAGATAAATTCCGCTAATAAATCACACGCTCGTTAAATACATTTCATTGCGTGAGGGTAGATAGTACTGAAATATGAAAGGAAAAACTTCACTGAAGACGTTGCCTCTACCGTGAAAACAAAAATAAATGCACATCTACTCTACTAAAAGCGATCATTTAATTACACAGGGAAAATAGTGATATTGGGCTTAAAACTGATACTACTGTTATTATTATTATCGTAGGTACATTGTCGTAACCACCGCATAGCATAGATGAATCTAAAACTTCCCGACTGTTCTCGCGAAACTCCTATCAGTTTCGCGAATACCTATAGTATTATAATCCCACGATTCACCAGTTACGTTCTACGTCCCATCATAGGTGGTGTCACCAAATAGGTGGTATCACCAAATAGGTGGCGAACTTATTATATACACACATCTAGACTCGTAGCTTCTAAAAATTCTGAATTAAAAAAATCCGATAGTATACAATAACCCGGGTATCGAACCTAGGACTTCTCGTTCTGAAGTGGCGCTTAGAATTATTCGACCAACGAAGGAATCACCTAATAACTTTACTTAAATTATTTTTGTTCCCAACCTAATCTTCCTTTTCTCCTCTGTTAGTAATATTCCGAATCCTACTAATGAAGTTATCTTACCCGCAGTCCAACTTAAATCCTTTTCAGCTGACGTTAAACTGAATGTTCATTAACGGCACAAAAATAACGCCATAAAAATAACCATAATAATATATTATTCAATTTCTTCGCCATTCGTTTCAATAGACAGAGATTTATTCGGGAACTTTTATGGAAAAAAATAAAGTGGAGCGACTGCTGAAGAAAAAAAGTTCCGATCCAAGAATAGTCGCGAGACGCGCGGGGCGTGGGAGCGCGATGACAGGGAATTTATTAAGCATTCGGGATGACAAACTGCGGAGTAGAGTACTGCGGCTTGTCGACAGCGTCACGCGACTTGGTGCGACTTGGTGCGACTGATGGGTGAGGTTATCTGATGCATTAATGATAGTTTACTATTGCTGCTGGTACTTTGTACGTGATTTTTCCGAAGATGTTGTGCACTTGGTTGCAACATTTTCCACTAGTGAAGAACATGGACTTCAATTAAATGACATTTGGTTCTTCCTTTCTCATTCTACAGTTTACATAGGTATTGCTAGTCGAAAGGCCAAATTTAAAATAAGAGATATTACTTTGCGATGTGCTTTCGAAATATATTTCGATTTACTGGATTCATGAGAAAAATGAGATTGCTTAGTAACGTCTGCGGTATTCTGGTAGCGGGTTCGAATCTCGAGCGACGGTGATGTACGAGTATTTAATTAGGATTTCCCTTTGACGGCCGCGGCTGCGACGCGCCACCGTTTACAGGAATTAGCTCTAAACGCTTGCATTTAATTACTCGCTCGCTCGCCGTCGCCGCAACGGACGGCTGCAATGTTCATCTGTGTATCGATATCTGCTTATGTTATTTAAAAGTATCTACGCTTTCATGTACGTATGTTTTAATTCATCTGCAAGAACAGTAGGTACACATGAATCCAAAAAAATATATAGTATGTTTCAATTAAGAACTGAACTTAGTCTTGTATGTTTTGCCAGTATTGCCCTAGTATTTTCGAACTTATTAGAGTACCTTTCCTTCATGACTCGTCTTACATCACAGGAGGTGTGACGACAGCCTCACAATGCTTATTGTAATGGTCTGCTCCCTTTCATTTTTATAATACGTTTTGAATTTTTTATAAAATGCTTTGAACCATACCCAAACATAATATACTTCCTTCTATCGTCAGCCTGTCTCAGTCCACTGCTGGACATAAATGTCCCTGAAAGGGGTTTTTGCCCATAATACCCACACTGCGCATTCCAGTTGGTGGTCGCAAAGCACAGATGAATATTATGTCACGTAGAATTCTTCATGGCGTACCTTGTACGTCGAGGAACACACGGATTTTCCCGGAAATTGAACTTTTCCTGTATGACCTACACATACCTACACATATCTTATAAAACTCTTTTTGATATTTTTACGAGCCTGCAGTGTACGTATGAGAATCCGGGATTCTGCTACCTTAGATGACTTATTTTTATCTTTTAACCTATGTGGCCAAGCGTATAATACACGTTTATTTATACAGAAGTGGCAACCCATCTTGCCGTAGCTGATATTTGTTTATCACCCAAACTCAATCAAGACTGAAATTCTATTGGAAATCAAGCTACCGGCGCACCAATTCTGGCAAACCGTATCATCGTTCTGGGTTATGACACAAAATTCTTGGTACCATAACATACTGGCGCACCTGTACGACCTGGAATAATTAGTGTACCAGCATCGTACCATGCCGTTTAGTTCCTTAAAAGTAATAAAAACAGCCCGAAATGTTGGTATTTTATCTATGGATCTAATTGAATAAACATTTACCTCGTGTTGTTTCTGAAAAACCATCAAATACCCCATTATCGTAAACCCATAAGTGGACAAATGTTATTAAGGGCTTTGGGGTACACCTTCTCTAGGGTGACCATGAAAAATTTCGTTGTGCACTGGATCTCCCGAAATAAAAAATACACGAAGCATAATATGACAGGTATTAACAGCAGAAAGCTTTTAAAACAGTACTTAATAATTGAAATAAAGATCAAGTTTAACACTTAAGACTACCTAGTTGTTTGAGTAATTGTTAACGCCACTTCCCGATCGAAACGTCTTGGATTCAAATCCCGGCTCGGGTTCTATTGATTTTTCTACTAAGAATTTCTTCTTAAAATTTCTATTAGTGGCTCTTGGTCAGGATTTGTGCCCAGTGTATGGCAATAGCGTCATCATGTGGGACATTAACGTAACAGGTAAAAGATGCCTACTTATTCGGGAATTACAGACGTGATGTTACTTCTTTTCAATAAATAAATGTAAGAATGATGTGGACATTGTTCTAGAATGCGATCCTTTATAAAACACTTGTATTAAACTAGACAGTCGACGTTCGTGAACGACATTAGCACTTGAATAATATGTAGTGAAATCAAACCTGGACGCTGGAACCTGAAGCACTGTAAGTGAGCTATGGATTCGAACGGATCCTGACTTCTATGAAATGGTTGGTCTTTTCACGTTGGACCTAGCCCTGTCGAAGTCAATAACAGTCAGTAGTACAAGTTCACGAACACCACATACAATACTCCATGGCTATTTAAACTTAATTTACATTTCCTATAAGTTCGATTTATGGTTAAGTACAGTAGGCGGAAAAATCAATCAACAAAACTATAATTTTACTTTCGGAAAATATGTATTATTGTAGGTACTGCACAATAGACAAAATATATCAGCACAATACAACACATGAAATATAGGTATATATTTGTACCGGCTGTAGCAGCCGTAAAATGAAATACCAATGATTCACCATGGATACATTGATTTCTCTATAATAATGTCCAGACTCAAAGCAACTATTAAAAAATCTATGTTAAAAAATTCAATTGCGCGCGACTCGGGATCTGAATCTAGGACCTCTCGTTCCCCAATTTGAGCTTACAACCAACTTGCTTCAAAAATTCTGGCAAAATTTAAATATCGCTTTACATGCATACCATACACATATGATGTCGCATGTCCTTTTTTGCCGGTCGGTCCCTAATGGGCGCACTTGTCACCGCGCCTCCTTATTTACGAGCGAGATAGCCATCGCGCCCCCGCCGCCCCGCACCCCCGCACACCCCCGCCTGCTCCTCCGCGGCCAGCGGCCGACGCTAATCAGGTGTTGATCTGCGCAAAAAAACAAACGCACACGAAAACGTGTTGAGGAGTTCGTGCGGCGACTTCCAAACTTGTCTGCTTGTGTGGTTAAATACTCCATCAACAGTATTATATTATATTATAAACATTTTTCTATTCTATTCTATTCTATTATTATTTTTGTTAAATATTCACGTAGGGTTATTTACGGAGTAAGCAAATATATAATAATTCTTCAGCGCAACAATAGAATTTGTTTCTAGACAGAGATAAAAACTAATTTTATCTAGGAAACAATAAGGTAAGTAGTTCAATCGGCCTGACCGTTGCCTGACCTGTTGATCCAGTAGCTACAGATCCAGGCCCATCAGCTTACGTTTACGTCAGTTTATGTGCTATTCTCACCCGGGTCATGATAAACACCATTGGCTACTAGCAAAATTTCCTATGTATTAATATGTACATACATACCTACATATCTTCACGCCAGGTCCCTTACGCTGTAGGCAGAGAGCACCGAGTGCCAAATATCTCTATCCTTACAGACCTGCCGCCACTCCTCCACATTCATAATTATTTTCATACATGTACGCCAGTAGCGGAGACTTCTAACTTCGCAGTCAGCCAGCATTTTGCCTATTCCATCAAGATAGGTGAGTCTTGGCTTCCCCCTGCACCTGCGTCCCTCAACATTCACATTGTATATCTTCGTCGTCATTCTTTCATCAGCCATTCTCTCAACATATCCGAACCAACGGAGCATGCCCTTTCTCATTTTAAATGTATTAATACACGTTTTTATTTTTTTTAGATATTTTTTTAGATATTCGTAATTTTATTTTTTGTAGATATTCATGAAACGTCTAGTCACCATAGCACTGGCTCTTCTTAGTAGGTACTGGATCAAATGACAAATGCTAGTCACCCCTAAAACATTTTATGTTCTTCATGCAACAACATTTATATAACATTTACAATGAAAATGATACTGTCTTGGCTTAAACGAACTTAATGACGATGTCTTCACGTCTTGTGGGTTTCATGAGTAGTGAAGGGCGAACCTTGAAGCTAACGATCTCTTACAATCAAAATTTGATCTGTACAAAAAGGTATATCTGTACTTTTGAAATACACCTACTTCGCGCAATAGTAGGTACTTGTGTACTTGTCTAAATACAGTGAACATTTCAAAAAGTTTGCTACCGAAGACTATATATGAAACTATATTTAGATATTAGATAATTTTATGCCCTAAAAGATTGAATTTTCCGTGATCTTTCCTTATTGCTTGCTTAGACCATCAAAGAAGTCTATTATCCAAATTGCGTAGTTTTAGCATCGGTAGTCCCAGCTCTATGTTGACGAGTTGAATAGTTTTCCTCTTTATAATATTCGCATGAGTTATGAAACTACATCTTTTGATCTATCATTATAAATCTACCATTATAATTCTATGTAATAATATAATTATATGTTTGTAATTGTCTTCCTATACCTATGTGAAACTATTTAAATCATTCGATTATAAACCGAACACAATCTGTGTTAAAAGCGAACATCTGATTTTGTTCCCTCTCGTGTTTTCATCCCTTAAATAATCACAACGGTCATAAACGTAAGTGGCACTCGTGTACCTCCCACAGCCCATGCGTCATCAGAACAATGACTGAGTTGCGGTGCATAATGCATCCCTCGAGCACGTGTCGTATTCACACAATCTGTGTGCGCACACTCATCCCCCGGCGCGATGTAGAGACCCATTAGCTACTAATACGTCCGTGCTCTATCTAAATTTCTCTCCGCCCCGTTATTATCATTGTACAGCTAATCGTTCCCGGGTCACGCAACGCCAGCAATGTCTATTAGGCAGAACGCAATAGATTGATAGTTCGCGTTCCTAATTAGTAGCGGAGCGTGCGAAGCGATAATCGAACATACGGCTTATAAACGCATGCGGTTCTTAGTGTAAAAAATAGTGCGGTGCGATGTGACAGTGACGCGAGCTAGCAAATTTTCTCCGCTTCGTATTTCTTTATTGTAACGTTTACTAAATACCCAATAAAGTACGAGATAAAATGGGAAAATGTTACTTACTATGTGCTTGATCTGCCGCTGACCGTACTTCGTACACTTGATTGAATAAATCTTGGTCGAGGAAATAAATGACTAAGTTTTGGTGAAACGGTGTAGTTGGTAGGGAACACTTGCCAAATGACACATTCAGTAGCAAAGAACATAGCAATGTTTCTTTTAATATAATCGAAGTAGGATATGTATGACAGGAGCTATGGTTAAGGGCAGTTTAAAAGTACTCGGTATCGAGATAGATTTATTTTTTTTATTAGCGCAGCCATTATATTTTCCGAATACTTATTTATCTAATAAACTAATTGTCATGAACCTGGATTTTTTAACATTTACGTTAGGATTCTACCTTAACCCGTATATGGAGTCATCAAAAATTGACATCATAATACAAAAAATGTTTCTAAATATGTACGTGTACCATGCCGTCTGGCTACTCCTTAAGAAAACTATAGTAACGATGTATCAATAATAAATATTTATAGATAGCTGGCAACTGACAATCTGTCTAAGTAATAGATAAATACCCGTCTATGCGCAACGGTACAGGCGCTGTGAGAGCCGTGCTCTAGAGCCGTGCTCTGCGACCCCCAGCCCGCACGCCCGCATACCCGATAATGGGCTTATCACCTCAGGCTAAGCCTATGTCCAGCAGTGGACTGCAGTAGGTCGATGATGATGATGGTGTCTAGATTTTAAATATTCAATCCATGTACGTATTATATTTAACATTATTTTATACAACAATTTTAGTATCATTTATAATATTTCTCTAGTCTATCATAATCGAACCCCCTGTACATAAACAGTAGAGTGGGCGCAAACACACTCGTACGTGAACACGACGATAATAAGCTTTGACGTCCATGAATATGCTGACGTGCATTCCTGCGTGCTCTATCTCCGTCCAACAGCTCTACATTTGTGTCATGCCTGTATCAATGAGTAACGAATTGTTTGCTGTTCATTATTATCGCGATGAACGGACATGTTTTGGAAATATTGGTTGTAAATGGAAAATTACGGCTGCCGTTCAGGATTTTTTATGGAATTATCGACGTTTATGTCGTGACTTTAATTAAACACACGAACTTAATAAAGCACACACCGTATCACGTATTTCATTTTTTCTTTATTTGTCAACATTTGGTGGTGATGGCAATTGAAGCGTCATGAGTACAAAAAAAGCGAAGTATAATGTATTTTTTTAAAA
>DWEJ01003019.1:0-10835 GCA_018245835.1 Mysoria sejanus stolli | reverse complement strand
TTCCTCTGCCTACCTCTTCGGGGATTACAGGTGTGAAGTTACGTTTTAGAATAGACGTCTATAACAATATTCAATGCGTTGGCATTCTGAAACTAAGGACACTGTTTTGTTAAATACATAGCGCAAACAAAAAAACCATAGTATTCAAGATAAGCATATCATTGAGCAGAACAATTATGTACAGAAACGGAAGAGAACAAAAGAAAGACGTAGACGTACCTACTCATTGTATGGAACATCTTTAAAATTTAAAATAATTCAATAATATGCAGTATTTGCAGAATTTTTGGATAGTTTAGAACAGTAGAATAGCCGAGATGGACATGAACTGCCTTTACGATTAACAGAGACTAGTGATAAGTTAAAGGACCAGGCTGTAAGGACTCTTTCTTGGTCCACGCGACCCTATCGTGGGTATAAAAATGACTAACTGAGAAATAGGCAAATCTTTTGTGAGGGACAGTCATATAAACAATACGATAATTTCCCATTTCTCTTAATTTACTACCTACTTAATGACTACCTGGTTGGTCGTGTTGGTTGCAAGTGCGACTGCCAACCGGGAGGTCCCGGGTTCGATTCCCGGGTCGAATACTACAAAATTTTCTAATTTAGGTTTTCTAGTAGCGGTTCGGACGCTGTATGTTTGCCTTAATAATAAATAAACAAACTTAATAATAAATGATGGGGTAAAAAATAGAACGACATTTGTACACATCAGTTCAGTCAACTTTGATAAGAGTGCATTTTACACGCAATGTGATGTTATGTCCTATGAATAAGGTACAATATACATTTACTTAATTAGACGAATTCGTAGTTTTATTGTGACTTGATTTATAAATTTTGTGAGATGGAATAATATTAGATAAAGGCAGTAGAAAATTGAAAAAATGGAAAAAAAATCCTGTCTAAAGTATTAAAGATATTTGATTGAAAACTTGTTTGGAGGTTTGCGTGATGGGTACGTTCATGTGGTTAAATTATTTGTCGTATGAACAAATACACCTTGTATATTTTTATATGGATGATGATTTATGAAACAGTTTTACCAACGTATCTTTGTGATCTGTATCAAATACATTATTACAATGTTTGATAATGATTTCCTTCTAACATTTAATTTTGATTGTAGGTTATTCGGTATTTTGAATATACGAATGTAATACATTTATATTTCGTTTCTACATAACGTTAATGTAACACCTAACGCATAGCGTAGCGAATATTTGGAATGTGTGGTATCGAACTGCATAGAATAAGACAGAGAGGGAAAAACTGTCGAATATTAAAAGCTGAGTGAGTAAAACGCTACAGCGCGAAGGCGAGGCTCGGCCGCTCGCTAGTTATCGCACGATAGGAATAATTTACTATTATACGTTACACCTGTTCAAATACATTCCAATCATTCATTTTAATTCTACTTGCGGTGTGAAGTACATGTTTTGATGTTTTATAATCTGCGTTGAAAATGTACTAAACGAATAATGAGTTGTGTGGAAAGTTGTGAAGAGTAGTGAAACGCTTAACCCACTGTGATTTGGCGAAAATATTTGAACAATAAAACATTTATTTTAAAAGGTGTAATTCTAAAGTTAACATGTTATCAACCGAAGATGGAATTGAAAAAATTATAGGACGATTTGGAAAATACCAAATTTGGATCTTAATCTTAGTATCAATTGGTCGTATGCCCACAGACGTGCAATTGTCAAATGTCGTTTTTATAATTCCAAGCGTCGAGTACATCTGTTTGGATGAAGGTGCGTTTAATGCGACTAATTATTGCCCGTGTAAATATCCTCAATATGACCAGAGCACGATAACGAGCTCCGTCACAAGCACTTGGGATCTCATTTGTGACCGGCGCCAGCTGGCCAGCTTGGCTCAGTCTATGATGCAAGTAGGGATACTCGCAGGGAGCCTGCTCTACGGTCACATCTCCGACAGGTACACATAAATCAATTAATTCCAAAACGAAAATATTAGACGTCGTAATTTTACGCTTAAACAAGGGAAATGATTATTACGTCTGAAACATATTTTTAGAATTGGTCCTCGTATTTACTTCGGAGGTTCCGGATTCAAATCCCGGGGTGAACCGCATTACAGACAATGTGCGTTTTAAGATTAAATATTACTTACTGCAACGACGAACGCTTCTCATTCCGAGTGGTTCACGACGACGACGATATTGATGTTGTAATGTAGTCCCTGCTAATATTATAGATGCGAAAGTAAATCTGTCTGTCTCTTCTTCGTGCCTAAACCATTGAACTCATTTTGATGAAATTTTGTACAAAGATAGTTTGAGACCCGAGAAAGCACAGAAGATAGTTTATATCCCAGAAATCCCAGAGGAACGGTAGCTATGTCATAATCGTGCTCACGTTATCATGACTAGACATGTCGTTATCATAACGGGACGTCATAACACGGGACAACACGGGACGTCAGACGGGAACTATGTCATAACGTGCATAATCGTCCTGCTCATAATAATAAGCCTTTGTGACAGACTGATTTCCACGCGGCCGAAGCCGCGGGCACAGCTAGTCTCCCATAAATCCAATGACTTGCATTTAGGACGGACCATATTGACATAAAGTATTATTTTTGCTTGACTTATCCTTTGCAAAATTTACTATGATAGTCTGTATTTAAATGTACTAGTGTCCCCCTACTGGTCGAAATTCGACCACAATTCACTTCAATTTCAAGTTTGAGATAATACTAAGCTACCTACAACGAAACCAAGAAATGAAGACTATAAGAAAAGAGTGCTTTTGAAGTAATGAGATTAAAAATTAGGAAAAAAAATTATTAAAAAAAATTACAACCTTCGATATCTACATTTCAATATCAAACTATCTATATATATCATCTAGTAAAATATTAGTAAGAAATATCGATATTTCTAAATAATTATATCGATATATTAGTATCAACAGCTCTACTGACGTGTACGTACAGTTAGTGTACGTGAGTTGGTTTTTCGATAAAATAATGTATCTATAATGCGTTATTTCATAAAATACTATCTCTCTGCTACGATCCCCCATCTGAACTTTATAGTGTGCCAACTTTCATACTCTTCCGTTCGCGCACCGTTCATCGAAAGGGAGCAAAAGGTCGACGCTTCACGTATATAATCTAAATAATTGATTTAGTAAATTAACTCAATTAATGAACCAATTATATTAACTCAAAAAACTAATTAATCAAGTTCAATTATTTCATTAATTCAATTGATTAAAATTATCTTGCCTCTAGAAGGACCTTAGCATATTGTTCGTCATAAATACTTATCAAATAATAATAAAAATATACAAAACACACATATATCCATACTCACTTGGCTTCCTTCTCGGGTGTGAGGGATCCCACCAGAATAGGTATTATCGTGAAACCGGTTTTATACCTGCACATTTTAAATACACACTTCTTAGTACACACAATAAATATTACCGACTACAGAATACATGTTTTTTTTCAGTACGCCCTATCAAAATCAACAAATATTGAAAATTTTATATTAATAGCTCGACAGAAAGTCATATTTCTAGGAAACTTGAAGCAATTGTGTTATTATCATTGATTGTGATTGCAGATATATCTATTAGGGTTTATGATCACAAAGTTTAAATGAACAAAAACACTATACATTAAGCACAGTAACCAAAAAATGGTTACAGCATGACTAAAAAATTCTGCGTTTTTTTAAAATACATGGGATGGATTTTTTTCTTGAGTTCTTCACATGATTGATACCAGCTATTGTATCACCCAGTTCCAGCTCGACGTTGGGTCCTGGGACACCCTGTATACAGATACTCACTCCTCCATAACCTTGGCTATGTAAGGCAGGTGCATCTCTATGGAATGCTCGTCCTCGTCGGTCTGCACGTCCATCCACTCGAACTGACGCGTCGCTTCCAGCTCCGCGTATACTGCCATGGTGTAAAACAAATTTGCAAACGTTAAGTATTATTTATTACGTACAATCGTACAGAGGGCGCGACCCTCGTCTCCACGGATCACGGCATTCTAATAGACAAAATGCATATAAAATCCGAGCCGGGCGTTGAACCCGGGACATGTCGGCTGGCAGCCGCGCTCGCGAAAAGGATAGTGCATGCTCTGTCTCACTCTGTTTATCGATGGTGAGGTCGTATAGCGGCGTTTGGTATTTGTCCAACGACGACAGAGCGCAGCCGCCGAGCCGCACGTGATGAGACGGGCCCAGGATGAAGATGCGTTTGCTGGAAACAAAATAACACCATTAACAGAACTTCAAAGCAGAAAAACATTTTTGTAACATTCGGCATTCTTTGCTTCTTGCCTACCATGTGACAGTATGACGATATATTTATTTATTTATTTAAAATTGCACCAACAAATTATACACTGTACATAATTTTTCACACATGCATAAAATACTATAAAAGTGCTACTTTAATTATAGACGCATATAATATGTATAATAACATAAACATAAAGCGCAAATAACATATATGTAATGATAAATAAATAAATAATAAATAATTTCACGTTTGACATGATGCCGATCCGATCGTCCCAAAGTAACTCATCATAATAAGCCATACCGCATAAAAACAAAAGCCGACCGTTGCAGTAAACGCCGCCGAGGAATTTATTTTCTCAATTCACCGAACCTTTACTTTTGGGGTGTCTGTAGACGACCAAAGCAAAAATTTGTATAAGTAATTAAATGATGTTTAATAAACATATTTATGTATGTGTGCCTACCACAACGTCACGCTTAGACTTTCCCGTATGGGTAAGCAAAGGAGAATAATAATACAATTCCGGTACTAATGGAAATTTAGGATTAGTGAAATAACATTGCCCGGCTCGGACATCGAGTCCAGGATTGTACCAAATTTAATAAAAAAGCAGTTCAGAATATGGCTATTGTACTCACACAACAACGGGACTAATTTGCCTGTACGCGAAAGCTGCGCAGGCGCCGCTGTAGGAGTACCCTGCATGTCTAAAAAGGAAATTAAAATTATTGCCACTAAGCTGTTTAAAGTTATACATAACATGCATGTACATGACGCATGATTCCAAAAACATTGCCTACGTTAGTATCATAATGCTCAGATACTCATTAACTTCGTATCTTAAACAGAGGTTACTATAAATAAAAATTAAAAATCGAACGCCATTTTTTATTTCATAAACATTTTTAATTTCATAACCAGAACATCCCTTATTACGATTTTACAATATAAAAAAACAATCGCGTAAGTAAATGCCGAAGAAACAGTTTTTTGAACATGGAACAACACAAAGCAAATCTTACGGTGCGATGATTGCTCTGGCGGGACCGTGCGTGAGATCAGCTTTTGACAGCCACAGGTCAAGTTGACGGGAAAGCTCGGAACCTGCAACAATAATAAACATGTCAGACATTATAACACTTAATATAACGCCTACATCTAAAATAAAAATACATACGCCTATGAACAAAAAAATAAAAATCTTATCCGAAACAAATTACACAAGTGGTTAATAATAAAAAACAAGGCGTTTGCCATCATAATCGTTTGCGTACTAATCATTTAACATCAGACTATAAATAGTTCATTTGTTCTCTATTGTATACTATTTATTCTAGAACAATAATAATAAAATTGTTTTATACAAATAAAATGACACAAGATATAGCATTTGTGTATACAAAATTTCTAGTAGTGTCTCATAGTCTGATTATGTGCCTTAGTATTACAATAGGCTCACCACTTGTTACATATTGGAAATTAAATGTAACTTGAGATAAATGGGAGGTGTGGGTTAAGCTGTAGATTGATGTTGTTTATAATGAATATAAACTATTCATATTTTAATTCGTAACCTTGGAAAACAGTGTAGGACACCATCAAGAGCTGAGGATCATGTTCATTTGGTAAAGTATCGGAGAGGCTTATGTTCAGCAGTATACAGAAAAACTGATGGTATGATTAATATGTAGCTGACCTACGTTGATCCAGTGGTAAAAAAACTATCTATATAAGTATATATGTACTCATATGCTTGTAAGTAGGGATGTTTCAGATAACGGCAAAGTCTAAATGAGACATGTTATGCATGACAAGTATTAATATCCATAATCGAAACTATCGGATAATCTGAAATAATTTCATATCCATATCCGAATCTGATATTATAATTATTCCTATATCTGTATCCGTATCCTTATCCGAAATTTCATATCCATAACATCCCTACTTGGAAGTAACCAAATGACTTACGAAATCCTATTTTTTTAAATTATCCTCCATGAAATCTAGATTTATCAGCCAGTTAATTCAAGAACTACACTACATAGCTAGTTTCCGCAGGAACAAACATTTATAACAGTTACACTTACAACTGCATTAAAAGGTGGAAGCCGTGATTAAGAATTTTTTATGTGCCAAGTACCTATTTTATGTATAAAATGATAGCATAATAGTTAAAGTTAGGGTCACTGGGTAAACGGAGTTCAATTTGTAACACATGGTCATAAGATCTAATCTTAGTAATTCATGTACATTTTTCTTATTAAATGTGTCCAGGTGCATTGTGGAGGAACTTGCACACTGTGTAATTTGTAATGTTTTCTAGAGTGTACAAAGTCTACTTAATTGAAATTGAGTAATGTGGTTGGCTATAGCTATTAATAAGCTGTAGGCTCATGTTTGATGGCAATCACACATGATAGAAAGCAAGATGCTGCCTATGATATAGCACCCTTGCCTTGAAAGTGCCTATTCACTTGTCTTAAATAATTCTAGGTAATATAAAATGGGAAAAAATAGATTCTGCCAGAAAGTTCTACCCATTAACAGTTTGTACTTTGAAATGATTTAGCGAAACATTTCATCCTGCTCAGATTAGTGAATACTATTAATATTTAATGCCGTAATACTATTAATTGAGAATTAACCATCACCATATTAAACATAACCAGAATTAATGATAACCGTAACTACCACAATGGAATAGCAGCAAGAGCTGGTCATGACTATCCAACAATGGTAGAAAGAAGATGACGAAGCGGAAAGGTTACGATGGGATCAAAAGAAAAAAAAACATAAAAATACAATTAGATTGAAAATTTATATTATAACTAAAATTGAGTAAAGTACAAACACAAATATGCAATAACAAAATGCCTTTAAATGATTCTCAAACTGGAGTAGCATGGAGGAACATGTTGAAGCAACTGCACATAAATTCACCAACATTTTAAACTCGAGTGTTAGAATAACAGAAATGAATAACTTGATACAAATAAGTTGAGTGTCCATTCTTCAAAATAATAAACCATACTAAACATTACAAGTTTCCATCGCTCATCATCACACTAAACATTACAAGTTCCCATCGCTCATCATCACACTAAACATTACAAGTTTCCATCAATCATCATCATCATCATCTTCAGTGTTTTCATTATCACTGAGCATCATCATTGCAACTTTCTCTGATGTTTCTTTTATCAATTTCTCACTGAACTTCGGAAATTTGGCATCAAACTCCAGCTTAAGGCTCTCGAGATCGAATCTATCCTTTTCTAGATCTTTCAAATTAGTTTCCGATTTCTCATACTCCTGGAATTTTTGTATATCTAACTTGGAATGCTTTTTGATCTGCTCTAAGCCATCAATCGCCTCATTGACCGCATCCAAGAGTTGCTTGTGCCCTGATTCCTTGTTGTAACCGAAGTCCACCTTATTTGTCTCCAGTTTGTCTAAACATGTCATCTCTGCAGCAGTGAGTTTGTTAACCAAATCCTCTATTTTTGAATTGTCTGTCATTTCATAGAAATTGGCACAGTCTCGCGATTTGAGGTCTAAGAGTCTACAACAATATCAATGAAATATTTTAACATACACTCATAGTGATTAAAACAAAATAAAATAAAATAAAATATAAATAAATCGTCAATCACAACTTTCAATAATAATATAATATCTAATAATAATATAATATATATGATTCAGACGATGATGATAATAATAATAACAATGATATTATAAAAAAAAGTAACTTCACGCCTGTATTCCCCGACGAGGTAGGCAGAGGAATGCATAACACTCCCACAATTCACTGGTTACATTTACGTCCCACTATGGAATAGGTGGTGAGCCTATGGCCATGTTTCAGGCACATATCCAGACTCCGAACCACTACTAGAATTTTAATTTAAATTTTCTAGAAAGTTTCTAAATTTAAAAAATTCCTTTGTAGTATTCAACCCGGAATTTGAACCCAGGACCTCGTGATCGGCAGTCACACTAGCAACCAACACGACCACAAGGCAGTCACACGACCAACAAGGCAGTCACACGACCAACGAGGCAGTCACATGACCAACGAGGCAGTCAATACTAATATAGATAGATAGATAATAATATAGATAGATAATAGATAAATAAATAAATAATATAAATAATTCAAAATAAATCTCAAATGTTTTGTATTCTTCCCATCACACATAAATAACACAATTTATGGAGTACAGTGATGAATACAAGCCTAGCTGTGCTTTAACAGATAACTTTATTAAACTACCTTGTTGGTCATGTCTGTAGCTGTTTGACTGCCGATCGAAAAGTCCTGGGTTCAAATCCCAAACACTACTAGATTGTCCTAAATTAAATTTTCTAGTAGTGGCTTGCAGTCTGTAAATGTGTCTGATGTATGGCAATAGGCTCATTACTTATTCCATAATGGGATAAAATCATGACTTTTGAAACATGAGAGTGTACTACATTCTACTGACTACCACTCGAGGTTTACGGGCAAGATATTACGTTATATTAAAAACAAAACAGAAACCTTACCTTTTCTGTTCAACAACGAAAGATATATCTTTCAACCGTCTGCTAGTCTTGTCCAGCTGATGCATCGTTTTATTAAACCTATCGGTGAGCTGAGATAGTTGGATTTCCATGTCGGTTTCCTCTCTTTTAATCTTTTCATCGACCAGGCAGTCTTCGAGCATCGTCCGTAAAAACTTTCCGTACGCGATTTGCCGATATTCAGCATCAAAATCTGGCAGAGCAGTCTCCTGACGCAATGACACGTCACAATCGTTAATTATTGTTGCGTTTTTGTTAACTTTCGCACGTGAAACTGGCCTTTCGTTCATTGCGTTCGCGCTTATAATATTTTTACGCGAATTCACCCCAGATACAGAGGCTGGCCGTTTCGATTTCATAGTTCTCGCCGGGGCGGCAAATGTTCGGTTCTTATCAGACATTTTTTAAATATGAATCAATGTAATAGGTATTACAACAAGTTTGTTATTCGTTTCTTTGACGTTTGTTTGAACGGGTGTCATGGCGATCGAATCAATGACGTAGGTTTCCGGTACGTTCAGTAATTTACAACTTAAGTAAATGCAATAAATTAATAACTCATTTTTTACAAATAAATATTTAAAAAAAATTACGTGTAGGACCAAGATTTTGTTAATATTTTTCTATAACGAATCAAACAAGTTTAATACATAGTACTGTATGCGTAAGCATTGACAAAGGCATTTGAAATGTTGGTGAGTAATATCTATTTTCGAACGCAACAGAAACGTCAATATGAAAGGAACAGTAAGCCTTTGACATTAAATTAATTTTTTAAAATTTACAAAATTTATTTATTTATATACATAATTGTTACATATTATAACATAGAAAAACGTATTGGTTTGGTAATTCCCATCGCAGAATTGTAAAATAAACAAACAAAAATTAATCAAAAGAAATGTTACTAAGTATTAAGACTAACATTTGACTTCTTTCCGGAACATAATATAACCCTAAATAGGTCGTCAACCTTTTGACCCATTACATTCGATAATATATAAATCCTAAATGTACAAAGGGAAACCACATGTTATTTGTTCATAAGTAGTAACGAAATCGTGAGTTATTAATATTCAAGAATCACTATTCTACCTACTTGTTGTCTTTGTGTTTAAAGAAAAAAAGAAATCTAAAACAAAAAGTTTACTCACCGTTCTCCGTGTACCAGCTACCTGCATGCGAAGCTTTACGACAAGACATTTTTTTTATGAAAAATATAAAGATATTAGAAAAAATTAAGGGATTCTATTACTTTCACATTCACAAAAAAAATACTTTGACGACTTTGACGTTGATGTAAATAGAAGTTGCTGCCACAATACAGATTAACCAATTTGGTGTTTCTGCGGCAGAACAGATTATATTAAAACAATTAGGTAAACAAATATATTTAACAAACTATTTCCAAAGGTCAGTTATATTATTCAGCACATAATTTAATTTTAAAATAACTACTATCAAAGTTATAAAGAAATAAATGATAAAATTTACACTTCGTAATGTAATGTTTCGAAAAGTATTATCAAGAAATTCTTTTGGACATTTCTTGGGCATTATGTTTACCTTAAAAAAGAAATAATTAATTAAAAACATTAAAAATCCTAAGCAAATATTTGCGTAATAATGATTCCAATAAAGGAACAATTTTACACAAATCTCTACTTTGATTCCCTATTTTGGAATAAAACATAAATTTGAAATGCAATTAAGTACTTAGCTTCAAAATAAACAAAAACAAATTTCAACTAATTACTAAAAATTAATTTAAATCAAAATATTGCGAATTAAATGAGCGACCAACACTTAATACAAAATTATTCTACCAGTTTAAAATAAAATCCTAACAGCATCCATATACTCGCAAATAATCTAGCCGCGAAAATCAATTATTATTATGTGGTCAAGCCATACCTTTTAAAGGGTTGGCAGGTAAATGAATGCTAAATATCTCCTATC
>DWEJ01003018.1:0-10837 GCA_018245835.1 Mysoria sejanus stolli | reverse complement strand
TTGTAAGTATGGATGGATATTTGTTACTGTTTTACGTAAAAACTGATTTCCACGCGGGCGAAGCCGCGGGCACAGCTGGTAATGTATATAAAACCGTTTATTTTATTAAAACGTCTCTACCGATACTGAAACAGTGAATACGCCTACTCCGTAATACAACTCCGTCGTACTATATCAAAGCAAATTCATATCACTCAGTGCCTTTTTGTGTATAATACAGTATTTGAATAGTCTTGTAAATTATGAGGACATAACTGAAAAATGGGGACGTTCTAATTTTACAGGAATTAAAAAAAACATATTACGAAAAAACATTGAAAAATTTGGAAACGTATAGTAACGCAGGACTTGTGTGCCGGTCTGTCGAGAATGACCTCTGACCATCAAAACAAGTTTTGGTTTTTATTTTCGTAAATACAAGCCCGACGCGTCCCGGCAGCGTTGTCGTCGGAACGTACATAGGTATGTAGTTGTGAACTAGAGGCCTTGCCAACGTGTTTAGATACATGTTTATACACTATCGATTGAAAATCATTTGTAATTCGATTGATTTGTGTATTGTATTTAACACCATTATTTTATGTAGAGTTATCGTTGTTCGTTGCCCAAAAAAAAGCAAGATATAATTTTTTTTCATTTATTCGATTTGTCGTCTAACAAAAGTGTCTGATCTAGATTTCTACATTCATTAATACTGTAATTATAATGAATATAGAAGAGACTCAAGAACTCTGTCAGGATCATAACCGTTAGATATTTATACCCCTGCCTGACTCTATGGGAAATAGGCGTGACAATAATTATGTACATATGTAACTACCATGCGCTCACATAAGACCTGTTTGAAGACGTTGCGACTTCACGGAGTGTTTGGGGAGAGCAAAAGTATATCTGTTATAAGAATTTTCACGTCTAAGAAATTGTCAGCGACAGATTCACTTCATTTGAATCAAAAAATAAACATATTAATAATCGATCGTACATCACATATTTTATTCATAAGCGCAAATAAATTGAATATGTAATTGAACTGATTAATAATTATAAATCAATCAATATATGGGTTTTGTGGTAATTTAAAGTGTATTCATGTGCACATATTACAATAACCAAATGTACATAGTACAACGTACTACATTCGCGTGTGTACTCATACGTATATAAATAAATAGAAATTTTCCTTCATTTCTCACGTTGGTTACGCAAGTGAATCGATTTTAAGAGATTTCTATGTTGTTGCAAACGTGGAAGGTGAGATAAGCAAGCGTGCCTGCTCCGCATGATGTTTGGCCGACACGGATGTCATGCAACCAGTACACGTCTGTTACCTATAAAACGTGTTAAAACGTTACTAAACATTGACTACGTAAAACGTTTAAAACGATTGTATATTTACTAACAAAAACGTACATAGGTTAGAGTTCCTACGTTTTGTGACTAAATGTTACTCACCAAATGTTTGATACCGTTTTAAAACATATCGATGTGGTCTTACCATTAGACATTTACGAGTACAATACTAACAATAATTCTTATCGCTTTACCAGCTTTATAAGTTACCGCGGTGACGCTCTTTGGGAAGGCCTATGTCCAGCACTGGACTGAGATTGACTGATCACACCACCACAACGATAAACTGTGAAAAAATCATGTTATTCAGAAAACGAAACAATAATAGCTTACTGGTTTAGAACTCTTGGCTTTTAATCCTGACGGTTTAAACCTTTCTCATTCTGTTAGGAAACCTGTGTCGCCCAATGTACTAATGGACGATGCAGGTGATACGTATAAATAAAAAAAGTATCGTCTTAAACGTGACTTTTTAATATCAAATAAAACACTGTAATCAAACATAACTTTTATTACAGAAATGTTCGTGAATACTAATATTAAATGGACGCTAGCAAAACTGCGTGTAAGGAATGAATTATTGCGAACTTCGTATCGTTTCTTGTGGTATTTATAGGTAAAGTGCGAACACAACTCGTGATAATCTATTAACTATGGAAGTAATAAGTACACATATCTCAGCTTGTATGGATTCGTGGCCACATATACGAGTACGTCTTGTTGCATCTGTCGTTTGTCGAGGGTACTTAACACCTTGTCGATTACAGAGATGTGATCATGCCATATGAGTTTATTTACCGAACTTATGACGATGTCAATATACACGTACTGACATTTTCTAGAATATGATGCTAAATGTCTGCCTCGTTGGTCGTGTTGGTTGCAAGTGCGACTGCCGATCGGGAGATCTCGGGTTGGCACTAATAAATTGTACTAATTTAGATTTTCTAGTAGCTTGCGATTCGGAGTCCGGTTATGGTAATAGGCTTACCACCTATTCCTTAGTGGGACGTAAAGGTAATTGGTGAAGCATAGCGTCCTGCATTCCCCTGTCTACCTCTCCGGAGATTACGTCGTGAAGTTACATTTATGATGCTGAATATTAGTATCAATCACGAGACGCAACATAGTTAATTTGAAAAAATGCTCAAGGCATTAGTGCATCATTTCATACCAATGGAACAATATCACCCAAAGTATTCATAAACATGGACTACTGCATAAATGGTCCAAGTATTCTACCTGTATAAGTCACCAGATATAATATATACAAACTAATAAATTGGAAGAAGTAGTAATGAATAATCAATGATGGATATTTCATTTGAAAAATGTCCGTTAGCGGAAACATATCGTATCTGACAATTTATTATATAAAGCTGTACATTAGGGTTTGGGATGCTTGAATGTTGCCAAATTGAAATGTCGGTAATTGGTCTGCAAAGGTATATGGCAAGCGGAACAAATGAATCCGAGTGAATAAAATCACGGGCGAACTCGGAACTGTGGGAGTTATTTCGGGAAATCGGCTGGATCTGCTCCAAAAGCCGCATGAACAGAATGAGAAAACGGTCACTTTCCCGCTGAGTCAACGACATGGGTGAGTAAGTCCCGACTACATGATTTCGCGTTCCGTGATTTCAAGTGGTAACGATTCAGGGAATCCACTATTTTTGTTCTCTACTATAACATTCAGATTTTCCTGATTTTCGTATCACGATTTCAGTGGAAGCGTAGGATCTTGTGTAGGACGGTGGGATACTTCACAGAAGAATATTTGCGATGCAATAAGTAGAAAGTATGTTGTAAAAACGTTATGTTGGTTTCGCTTCCGCCGATACAGTTGTCGGTAACAACGTACGTGTTACGAATTTTGATCGAATCATTTCAATGCATGTCAACCGTATTCAATTTTGAAAGTCAATAAAAGCATTGCATTATTCGACTGTTAGCATTAACTTACTCGGTTCGGTGGCAGTATATGTTTTATATTAAGTTCTTTAATGTGTAATGGACGAAGTAAAAAAGATATAAATCACATGTGATTTACGATGCCTACAGTCGACAGATACAGAAAAGGTCGTGTTGACTTTTAAAAATTTTTAATAGTAAGACTAAATAAGTCTGTACTAATTTTATCATGCGCTGATTCGATTTTAGAACCAAAGCACAGTAATTCGTACTGGTTTTGGATGTTAGATAAATAAATAGTTATAAGTATTCCAATATAAAACGGTGATACCTAATTTATTGATCAGTTTCACATCTATTTCGCAATTATAAACCCTAATAGTATATTACAATCTTTTTTTGAAGTTTTTGTACTTCATTGGAATTTTATTGTATTTCAGTATATTATCTCTCCCTTCAATAAATAGCGTGTATTTTCATTGTTCTATGATATTTTATGAGACGCTACTGTAATCAACTTTCAGTTTGTTGATGGAGAAATGGAAACATCAACCATTTAATCAAAGTTCAACACTTGCGACACCTTTAGCGGTTTCTTTAATAGCTGACGACTACTAATATAATGAATTAATCTGAATTGAATTGAATGGAGCAGCGTACAAGAGAATCGCCGTGTGCAATATGAGGTCAGATTTGTATCATGATAACCTTGTATTGATAAAATGTAACCCATCTATATATATTACTAAAATTTGAGGTTTCGAGGTGGACGACGATCTTGCCTCGACTTTTTATTTTATATCGATAGTAATAGTGTCTTCGAATCATTTAATAAACGGCCATCTGATCTCAAACCAGTCAGTTCTTCAGTCGGGTTATCAACAGAACAACCATATAATATAAATGTCAAAATGTTTATGTTACTAAAACTCGGAGAAGACTCGTGATTATCGTACAAAATACTGTTCCTGGCTGAGAGATTTTTCACTTTTTTTTACAACGCATTATAATGCTCACTGTTGATCTCCTCAAAGGGTTCGTCGTGACGACAACCGGATTAAGCTAACAGGTTCGATAAGGTTCTAAAGACAAATTGTTGGATACAAAGAAAATGAATTCATAATGTGTAGTCTATTCGAATAGAGAAGATCCCTGATTTTTGTTTGCCGACATTCGGCCTCGGTGTTTAGAAAGGTTTTGACCAGACATTGTTATTGTTGGCGAACTATAAGGAACTCGTTGTTATTTCTGCACACTACAATGTTTCATAAAACTGATTTTACTGCAAGATGGAAAGTAGACACTTTCACAACAATATTTGTGCCTAAAAAAAAACTAAATATTGAAGTAACAATTGACCACCTCATTGATGGAGAGGTTCCGAGTGATACTACCGATCGAGAAATTCTGGGTTCGATCCTTCAGTAAGGTACTTTTGAATTTATCCGTCTTGCAATTTCTTTAAGTAACTCGGAGTTTCGGAGGTAAATGAACATTATTGGCACTGTAAAAAGTCTTTTAGTATTGCCGTGGTGCTTAATCCGCCGTTGTTTTTTGTATAGGCGTGCAGGGGAAGGTCAGCATGGATCTGGTTCTTCAAGTTTATCGCGGGTCTAATTTTTATGGGATTTAAGGTCGATCGCAACTTTAAATTTTGGTATCGTAAAAGTATGGCCGCTCATACAATTGCCTAAAGTTTTTAGTTCATTATACTAAGAGTCACGAGATGGAGTGTAGCTCAACTTCCAAGAAAGACTTATATGGAAGGAAAAAAAGAGTTGCAATCTAGCCGAATTCTTTATTTATTTTTATTTGTATTTATTTGTATTTTCTTACATATTTTGTGAACAAAGTATAGTTAAAGAGGGCGTAAGCATAAACTCTGTCGAGTTTGACCGATAATTGTTATAATCGATTTCAGTAAGGCATCATCTTTTGAATCCTATGCCATTGGGTTCTATTAATGCGATCCATGTATTTTCATTATATAACTATGGAATAATTATAATAAATATTATTTATTTGTAAAATATATTATTTATTTGTTCAGTTTTTTAAGATTGGCCAATATTCGCTATTTTACTTTTGCTGGTCCAGACGGTTTTCAAGAATATCATGAACAAAAAAAGTTTTGTGCACATCGGGAGAGATTCATTCTCTGTTTTAACTTAAAATTATCGTAGTTTTGGGAAGTAGTTAAAGGACCATTAATACTTAATTATTAGTTATATCACAATTAAATCATTATTTATTATTTAATGATGTTGTAAAATCATATATTCCTATACATGTTAGTTTGGGTTTGCTCAGTTTTGGAAAATTTTGGGTATTTTGATAAAAGTTTCGGCAAATTAAATGTACGGGTAGAAAGCAATTACATATCAATAAACTTAAACACTTATAACGTGATTTGAGTATGGGTATCGATCGTAGTGTAGGACGCCCTCTGGCCAGGTGGGATGATGATTTGCCTATGTCCAGCAGTGGACCTTTGAGGCCTATGTCCAGCAGTGGACTGAGACAGGCTGATGATGATGATATCGATCTTATATCCTCCTCCGAACACTTAAAGGTTGTCTGTTGCAAATGATTGCACCGGCCGATATCCATTCCTTAACTCTATTGTAATGATGATTTTGCAGATTAAATCCAATGACAAAAAGGTAGACATCTTGCTCACTTGTAATACTTTCAAGCACAATTATGGAACAAACAAATTACAAAGTCGAGTTAAAATCGAATGAATTCCTAGAACCAGTTAATGTTTTCGACGTTGGAGTCCAAAGTGTGTTTAGATTCCACAAAACGACTCCACGTGATATTCTGCTGATTCGCTGTTTGGTGACGCTCTGCCGCCCGCGTCCCCGGGTCTATCTCCAAGGAGTTATGTTACCTTGACATTGCGTAACTTTTTATATATTTATAAAATAATTATGTTTTCTTAAACGGCAATTGTTTTTCTCTAAGCCTTAATAATGATTTATGAATAATTCATCAATAATATTATCATTAAATTAATCAAATTATTAATAAATTAATATCATGATTTTAATATAAAAATTGACACACTCAAAAATGTTTATAAAAAAATATTAATAGTCCCAGAACATTTTGATCTAATCAATGATACTTCGTTTTGCGCTGAACATAATACAATGCACGGCCACGACTTTATATGTCTGCTTTCAACCAATTGCAGCTTTGATCAATACATCGATACATGAACAGTACGCTCCTTAATTACAACGATTAACATAATAAGTACGTATTTGTATGTAAAAGGTCTGATATATTCCAGACGCATGCGGGATTTAAGGCGTTTAATGGTTCCGTATAAGTAAGATAAAACACACACGCACACAATACTGTTGTAGTTACTTTGTTTGTACTTTAAAGCACTTCCTAATTTATTTGAGATTAAACACTTGGAATAACGATGTCGGAGCGGGTCCTTGGGTGGTAATCAATGCATATTAGATCATCGTGGAAAACCTGTTCGATAATTTCAAATATTTTATGCAGTTAGTAAACGTGTCGTTAATGAGAATGATAAGGGTGCCATTGTGACGGTTAAAATAATATCATCTGCCGTGATTTATTATTGTATTATCGCGGATATAATTAATTACATAGCGTTTATAAAGATAATAATGAATAAGTAAAATGTGATGTTATGTTAGTGAAGATCTCGTATTTATTTCTGACGTGTTTAGACCTTGATGTTTAGTTACATAACTGTATCTGCACCGGCAAATATTCTGCGATTAAGAAATAATTGTATGATATTATTAAAACGCAGCACCGTACGTTATTTGTTTGATAAATGTAATAATGAAAAATCTTCGTTCTATTGCTAAAACAATGAAAAATTTCGATGGTAACGTATTAGAGAGCAATTAAATAATTTTATTGTATTGATAATTGTCTAAATAATGAATTATCTTCATATTTTTGATATTTATATACTTGTTTTCTTTTTATAAATAGTAACTTGTACGTTTTGTCATAAGAAGTACTTAGAGTAACCAACAACACAACGCAAGTGTAGGTAACGTTCCGATTATTCAGACATCTGTTTTATTAAAGCTGATCTAAACACTCTAGATAATGCAAGAAAACAGAGAGCATTTAAAAGTTTTTATCAGGAGATACTTGATATAAAGCAGAGCGGCCCCAGTTAGGCGAACCGATTCGTTCCGCCACGATAAGAGGATTAGATCGTTCCGCAGCGCAGCGCCAGACCTTGTTCCTATGTTATGAACAGCAAAATGTAATAAGTATGTTGTGTTTACCTGGCCAAAAAATCTTTCCCTAGCAACAGCCATGTTTTCACTATGCGACGCATCGGTATCCGAAACGTCCAGCTCGATGGGTTGCACCGAAACCTGATCCACAGTTTCTTTCACGGGCTGCTCCTCAGATCCGCTGGCGGGAGGCGTTCCCTGCGCCAGCGCCTCTGCAGGCGCAACCCGTTCAGACGCGTCTTCAGCCACTTTTACCACTTTCCGTACACTATCGCCGCCCTTACCACCTTCTATCCCGTTAGTCTTTGCACTGGGCAATTTTTGTTTCTTCTTACTCCTCTTCTTGTTCTTCGGTTTTTTGGGCTGTTTTCCTTCGTGAGGATGGTCGCTAGCGCAGCACTGCACATTACCCATGTCGATGTACGAGCATTTCGCGGATACTCGATCGTCGGGTGTCGGTTTAGTCGGTCGATCGTTCGAGGCGCGTCGGCGTCGGCGTCGGCGTCGGCGCCGGCTCGCGGAATGAGCGAAGCGCGAGTTCCCGGCGTCGCGGCACCCACCCGCCCCGGTATTTTCGACACAAACTCCGGTATCACGCTGACCGCCGATTACGCGGATGCCGTCCGCGAAGGATCGCACCCGAAAGCCGAACCGCGTGCCGACCGCGCTGGCGTCATCGCGCGCCCCGGCCCCCGCGCGGCAAGGTCAAGGCGGGCTCATTGTTCCCGCTGCTGGACGGTCGCGCACCTCTTCGGCAAGATCGACGATCACTAGGTGGTAATCACCAACACCAGCTGCGTACGGGGCTCCCGCCAGCGCGATGGTGCCGCTATCGATCACGCAATGTTTACGTCTAGATGCCACGGGAACGGGCACGTTGCCATTGACAACGAGAACTTTATAGTCACCATATACGTAATCGGCGTTGTTAAGGTGAGCGTTTTGTAGTTGGTATAAAACGCGATGTGCTGTGAGTGTCGCGCTAGTGCGGCGCGGTGGACGGTCGCGTTGTTTATGCGCTGTTATCGCGCGCGCACGCGTCGCACTGATACCGTCCGCATGCGCGTGCTGCGTGCTGTCACCGCACTCAATAACAGCATCTCGTTTATAATAAATCATGGGACACATAACATGTTTTATTTATATTCAGTTCCATATACGTCAAGAACTTAATTAGCACAAATAAATCGAATATTTTATACTTATACAAAACGCATTTACAGTAATCTAAACTGTAAAAATTATTATCGCGTTGTATATCTATAATTGAGTTATTTAGTCATATAGTATAGTCAACGTTGATGTACAGCTCATACATTTACTCAATATCTATTAACGTTCCAGTAGTATCAAGTAACATCGGTTGGTCGTGTTGGTTGAAAGCGCGACTGCTGATCTTGAGGTTCTAGGTTCAAATTCCGGATCGGGCACTACTGCATTTTTCTATTTTAGATTTTCTAGTAGTGGCTCGGAGTCTGCAAATGTGTCCGGCGCGATAGGCTCACAACCTACTCGATATTGGAACGTAAACGTAACTATTAAACCATGGGAGTGTACTATAATCTATCTCTTTGGAGATTACTGGTGAGATATACGTATCTATTAAGGAAGCGGTTGCTGATGGGTTTTACGCGAACGCATTTAAGATGCAAAGATCAAATCTTGGACGCATGCATGCATTTGTAAATCCGTGTAGTTAGTACCTAATAAACTTCAAAGGGCCTTTGTTGTTGGCGGCGCGACGCGTGGTTATTTCCAGAACGTAAGGAGATATACTTTCGTAATATACTGTGTATTAATGATACAGCTTTGAGTGATAGGACCGCGCGAGGTTAAATTGTAAACTTGCAAACTTGTCAGCTTCGCGTAAGGTCACTCTCTCAGTATTATTTTGAAAACTCGTCCAATATTTGAATAAATGTACCTTACGTACGTAACGTACGGTACGTAAAAGTAACTGGTAAACCGTGGAAGCGTTCCGCATTCCTCTGCCTACCTCCTCGGGGACTACAGGCGCATAGTTAGGTTTGTTTTTTCTATTAAGTTAGATGGACAGGAAACTACGGTGAATAACATTGTATTTCCTAGTTCGACAGTAGAACATTTGCAGCGAAACATCCTTAATAATAGTTCAGGAGTCGAATGAAAAGATCACAATATAGTAATACATTTTAATGTATTTAAAAAGAACAAAACTGATCTTAACATCTTTTGATTGAGACTGTGGTACTGGATAGTGTCGCGAGCTCCGATGGGACGACGTAACTGGGCCACCGACGTCATTATTATTACCCAGCAGTAATATAACTAACAACGCATTTGTGAAGAATTGCTTCGTTTTATAGTACAATTGCCAAACATCTTAATTTCCCAGGACATGACCTGGTTTCCGTAGTTTTCTGGATAGTTTTTAAGCTGCGTCCTGGGTTTTTAAAACCTGATAAGAAGTGTATTTTACAATTTGCGCCTCACTTTTGCAATGCCTATATTACATATAAATATTATCACGTATAATTATGTATATTGTTGTAATTTTAACTTAATTCCACTATGTATTAATTAACTATCGATACTGCTTTAGACATTTTGACTTTAAACTGCATTAACCCCTTGTTTGTTTTATCAAAGTGAAATTCTGGTTTTTGAAATTCGGGGCTGGAAACCCTACTTAAAGGTCACCTACAACATATTCATCTACGTCCAATCAGAGGCGATAACATAAAGTAATCACGCTAGTATTTACCCGAAGATGTAGGCAGAGGACTGTGGTAAGTGTCAACAATTCACCAATGATTCCCAATTCTACGTCCCACTATGAAACAGGCGATGCGCCTATTGCCGTACACTGGGCACAAATTAAGGTTCTTAAGAATCTTATGTTAGAAAAACCCAATAATTGTTTCTTAACTTGCTGTGAATAGAACAAACATTTGTGAACAGAAATTAAATGTCGCAAAGTAAGACTCACTTTCTGAGTAATAAAGCTTTTATAATGTTAGATATATTCATTTGCTTACTTTTATCAAGGTTATGGGTATAAAGTGAATCATACAGTTCATCAGTCCGGATACCTCGCAATTCCTTATTATATAAAAAGCTCAATTTCTTATACCAACGTTCTAGACAAACACTGACAGAATTCAATTAAAAGCAAACTTTGATTTCGGTCGTAACCAGAAATAAAAATAAACATCGAGAATGCAGTAACAGAGGACCATTCATTCAAAAATGAGAGCAAAACGTTCATTTATAAAACGCCTAGAAATGGGTCGCTAAAAACGTTCCGATAGTGAAATAATTTCAGTTGGCGTGCGTGTCGCAACCAGCGCGCC
>DWEJ01003017.1:0-10839 GCA_018245835.1 Mysoria sejanus stolli | reverse complement strand
CGCGTGACGTTACTTAACTTAACATATCGTTTATGTTACCAGAACTATGCCGCTCAAAACATCAGACCATGTTGACTGTATTTAACAAAACACGATAAACACTACTTATATGCATATATTTGCAGCAAAACAAGAAATCTAGCGGTTATATTAAAATATTAATAAACATCCAGCCGCCCGGGCGCATTAGCTTCACTGTAACGTACTTTATTGGAACATAAAACGTTACCATTCGTAAACACGACACGATGCGTATTTAAAATATCTACAGAATTTAAATAATATATTTTGTAAGCAATTAATAATAAGCAAAATTGAACGACATAACATCATGCCGGTAATTCCCGAGGAGGTAGGCTGAGGAGTGTAGTACATTCCCACGTCTTACGTTTACGTCACACTTTGTAATAGGGGGTGAGCTTACCGTACGCCGGTACAGGTTCAGACTCTGATTACTACACATTTTAACTAGAAAATATAAGTAAGATTCTGAGTTAGAAAAATTTAAAATTACCGGACCGCGGACCCGGGATTCGATCCCAGAACCTCTCGATGAGTAGTATCGATTGTTGCAACCAATATACCAAACGTGAAACGTGGTGAAACGTGGGAATGTTGTGCATTCCTCTGCCTACCTCTTCGGGGATTACAGGCGTGAAGTTACGTTTAATATACCAACAATGCAGTCACATGTAAATCGAAATTTACGAATCAGATGCTTGACCGCGATTTGAACGAGAAGCCTCAACATTGTAGCCGTCGTGTCGATCTCTCGGTCGGGTGTTTGGGCAATGGATACTCGTCCTCATAATAGGCCATCTTAAGCGACTCCCGAGCAACACTCTGCCTGTGATTAACATTCAAATTAAGTATTTGAAAACGACATTCTAAATAAGAGTATAGTCCATAGCTCACTCGTGTCGACATCGACTTTGTCAAATCTGTAAATTGAGAATGTCAAATCCGAATTGAGATTATCGATCGACGTACATACAAAACTTTCAAACATACCTTGAATAAATTTCCCTTTTGCGTTTGGTAATTGACTTTACGGATAATATGAGTTATATTCTTTTTTATGTATAATTATTAGTACGATGGACCATTCAGATAAGATAAGGATACATAGATTTATAACATATAATAAGTACATCATAGTAGGGTGATGTTTTCTGTGTGACGAAAACGTTCCTAATACACTAAGCAGCATTTTCTGTTCAAGTTTGTCTTCAATATCGATGAAAACGAACACACAATAAGTACTTTGATGGACCATATTCTGTTTCAAATCTCATTTCGTTCTCAAGAATATGTGTCGAAGCATATGGAAGTCCACACGGTAAGATAAGCGCTATCTGCCGGCAGCGGTTTCCCAACAGCAAAATATTTACGATACACTTTGTTAACGAACAGTTAATACGTGATTCATGCAAATCGATACGTTTGTTTTGCTGTAGAACCGCTCAGATAACACGCATCTCGGCGCTCAAGTGACGGAAGAACGCGATCGATCGTACCTTTTATCTTATTTATGTTTTGATATCTATCAGCCCTGATAAGCTTTTATTTTGACATCAGTTATTTTCGGAAGGTTTCGAAACTTATCTTGGATGGAATCACGTGGTGATAATACGAGGAGTTTATTATGCGTCTTAACAAAATGGTTTCCCATTTGATATTTATATTGTAACCTGGAAGTTATATTTTTGACTAAAATTTAAATTGCCACCATCATTGTTATAATTTTATATTATGTTATTATTATTACTATTTTAGACAATTACTCCTAGTTTTAGCGAATCTGTGAGTGATTTAATATTATTAAACATTATTCAAAAACGCCACAACGCCTGCCTTTCGCCGCGTCCGATACATCACACCGACACTCACCGTATCAATAATTGTGTGATTAAAATACCGATGGAGGACTGATGGTTCCTTACCACCATTTCTAAGTATTTTCTACAGATAATACTGGACTTTTGAGGCGGTTCGCCGATAATAACTACTATTCGGAGACGAGACAGGCTCGATCTGTCGATATTTACACAAACCGAAGATAAGTACTACAGCACATGTATTGGTACACGGGAAAATGTACAAGCTAATTGAATTAAAATGTACGCCTCTGGCTTTCAAATTTCTTTTTGCTATTCGTCTCAAAGGTCTATAAAAACAAAAAGATACCACGATTGGGTGTAAAATCTTTTATGACATGTAAACTTTATACCGACTTGTAGTGACAACCGAGCTAATTTTCTTATATCAAGAGTAGAAGTCTGAATAAAATATTCTGTGAAATTTAATAAACTTAAGCAGCTTGTGTGTCTAATAAACTAAAATTGTAATTGGACTAAAAAAGTTGGCGATATTTCATTACAATTGAATAAACTAACTTTTCACATTACAATACTTTTTTTACTGCAAGTTTTACCTCGTATATTGCCATTATTCAATAATCCTAGTGCCCTCCATTAAAAATCATACCAACCAGAGCAATAAATATATTTTACCATCCGATCGTCGTTTATTTAGTTCGATGAAGGGGGCTTGTGCGGAAATGAGGTAATTTATCTATTTATTGATTTACTACAGGGTGGCATGCGAACAATACCAGCAAATTGACACGTCCGATTCGCCACGCATACCGCTTGTCTTTGACGTTACTGTGGGATCGACCGCCATCTTGATTTTATAGTTTGTGTTGCCTATGCGAAATGTTAATGGTTTTACTTTACGAAAAAAATCAGCTAGATTTGCTAGTATACTATACAAAAATTATAATGAAAATTATTATAATAAATAGGTATTTTTTGATAAGAAATAAAGTACCGTCACATTTTAATACACATAGAGTAAACTGCTAGAGAGATTCTAAAAAAAATATTAAAATAATCGGTAAATGTAAGTGTGTGGGTAATATATAATTATGTATTTCCAATGTCTCCAGGAATTTGATAACCACCTTTTTTTAAATAACTTATTTTACTGCATCCGGAATGAAATAAATACAAGATAAATAACATATGACATAATTTAATATATAATTCATTAACACTGTAAAATATTTATTATTGGTAAATAACAAACATTGTTATTATTTAACAGTATTTTCTACCTTCCCCGTGAGTGACCTTACGTGGTGATATGGTGTTAATAATACGATAATGTAATACATTCTGATATAGCCATAGAAAGACATAAATTATCAAAATTATTAAGACCGTACCATGTACCAGCCATGCTACCACGCTACGCCAAAGTTCGTCACGCTGGCAATGTTATCCAACATGGCTCCGTCGGACAATAACACGTTATAAAAGGGTTTGCTCCCTAGATAGTTACACTTTGAATTATTTTTATTGAAATTATTAACAAAAGATTTCACCCGCTTTCAAATATCATTTGTTGGCAGCCATATTTTTTCCCCCTTCGGCGGCGCCGGCGCTTTTTTTAACACACATTGCTACATTTTTTACGGTTGGCATCAATGATGCCATAACGAAATGTATAAAAATAATATTTTTATTGTACGTCGGTACGCCATGTCTAATGAATAATATGAATAAATATTTCGATATTCCAACGTGTTGTGACATTCTTTAACATGCTGCTATTTAGGCTTTTATAAAGATTTTCATTTTACAAGTAAATATTGTCTTAATCTTGATTGTATTAGATATCTAGACTATATTTATGTAGGTATGTGTTACATGAGGTTGTGAATTGAAGTAACATCTAAATCCTTTTGTCTAACTATAGATATCATTAAAATACTTCTGGCGCAATAAAAACTCGTCTATTAAGATTGTAAATACTAATTTTTTAAATTAAATACGCAATATCAAGATTGTAATCGCAGAACAGTGTAGTACACTCCCATATTTCATCTGTTATATTTGCGTGCCACCTTGGAATAGGAAGTGAGCCTATTTCAAAATACCGGGCACAAATCAAGATTCCGAGCCACTTATAGAAATTTTAACTAAGAATTTTTAATTTGAAAAATCCAATAATACACGAACCAGGAACGAACCCAGGATCTCTTAATCAGCAGTCATCTCTAGCAACTACTCGACCACCGAGGCAGTCAATTTGTAAATAAACTTGATATACATATTTATAACTTGATTTACATATTTATACATTAAATGTACATATTTATATTTTATTATCCATTAGGTACGTACCTTCTTTTTAATAATAATATTAATATTCCCATTTTGATAAACATTAGAATAAATTTATTGGTAAAAAAATTAATTTCAATTTGTTTTGTATTAGATTGTTTGACTTTTGTACTCATATTAAAATATTATTTGCCATAACCAAAAATAATATTTTGAAAACTAAGTTCACGCTGCGCGCAAACGCGGCGCACAGGACTACAGTATTATTCACAATGGTTGTTATGAAAGTAATTGTTATTTTTGGATGGCTGTATGTATATTGTACGGCATATGCATGACCCTTGGTGTAGTGTACAAAAATTAAAAAATAAATGTAAATTAAACTTAACATCCAATACTAAATTGTACCGGCTCTAAGTATAATATATGTCCTTAACAATTTAACTAGCAATTTTTCGATATTTTTACTTTTCAAAAATAAATGAATTAATATAACCTTCCAAAGGTATTACAATTGCAGATTGAATTTGAAATCCGTGTTCTGTTTGGCTCTTCATGACCTTCAGCCTTACCTAGCCTTATAGGTTACCTTTAAACTATCATAACCTCCTCAGCTATAAACAGTTCGAAATAAAATGTAAACTACGCATAATTCTCTAAAAATAAAAAGAGTCAGTCGAAGAATCAAAGTGACCGAAGATGGTAGTTTTCCTTAAATAGAAATAATGGAAACGATTACCCTATCTATTAAACGTTCACCCCAGGGCGATACAATACGCGAACGCGTCAGAGCGGGAGCGCTGCGCGCCCTGCCTCGTGTAGTGCCTCCTGTAACGCTTGTTAATGCACATGTAACAGTCGCCAACAAATATTTATAAATGTTTTATTTGATCGCCGTGGGAGCGCGCGTGAGCCATGCGCGACGAGCGGTTATCAGTAGGTATATACCAATTTATTGTTATTATTTTTTATTACAGTTAATTTTAAAAATTAATACTTATTACATTTATTACATATTTGTTATACTATTGCTTTTATACGTAACTTCACGCTTGTACTCCCCGAAGGGGTAGGCAGAGAAATGCAAAACATTCCCACGTTTCTCCAGTTAAGTTTACGTCCCTAAGTCGGTACCGTCCGTAAGTGAGCCTATTGCTATGCAAGTATTTAAAATGATTTCTTTATAACTGAAAATACTTGTAAAGAATAAAGAAGTAGACTTTCTTACAAGAAATTATTACATTAAAACCATCATTTATATACACTTGGTTACGGTTAAGTTATAAAAGAAAATCAGCTGTAATGAATACTACTTTCTTTTGATATTTATTTATAGTCAAGTTTTTGAAAATCAATGATAAACACGTAACTGTTATGCAAGCGATGCCAATCCATCTTACGACTTGGGCCAACACAATTAGGCCTATTGTCCTCTCCCTCGGCAGAGCGCTGTGTGTCTGAATGTAGATCGAATTATGTTTGCACACATGCTCGCTGGCCGCCGCGGCGTCGTGTTCCAGCGAATTAGCGGGATTATTGCCATTATTGTCTCAGGTTTCCAAATAATTACGAACCTGAACGTAACTATTTTGAAAGGTGGATTTGCGGTTTGTAATTCAATTTGGGCGATTGTGTGAAGCGGGATTGTTATTTTATGTCGTAGGGAGGTCCTTCTTGGTTTTATTATGTTCTTGAGAATTGAAGTACGACCTCCGAGCGCTGTCTTGAGTAATATGAGTTTGTTTTGTGTCGGAACTGGAAACACTCTCGTACTCTTCATTGTAACCGGATATTATTAATGATTAAAAGTATTACAATTCTGATTTATGAATTATTAAACGCTATTAGCACCGGTCACGATCAAATTAAAACTGCAAGGTAAATAATTTTTTAATTAAAATATTTTAGTTTCTAATCAAATATTTGTAATAAGTATCGTATTTATACATCTCTTAATTAACACAAAACAAAATTTATTAACTGTGTAATAAATTATGTTAAGAAATAACCCATGATTAATCGCTCAAATACCTGATGATTAAAGAACAACACGAAAGATTTGAGAAACAGTACCTACTGATTTAAAAAAAAAGTCACACCGAGTAGAAAAACAATATTGATTTGAAAAATGACAATACATCGATCAAATGTAATATGCCATCGACCATACCTAGCGTACCTATGATAAAGCAAGTTTAATGCTGAAATTATAATATAAACTATCAAAGAATTACATCAATGTGCAAACTTTCGCATTACAAACTGGATACGGCAACAGATTAAATCTTAATTGGTCTAAGTGCTGGATTGCGCGGGTGTCAGACAGACGGTCATGTTAACCGCTATCTCGATATTGATTAACACTTATAAATTAATTGTATTGATTAATACTAATAAATTAACTATATCGACTAATAATTTATACTATAATATTTATTTCAATGATTCATTCAGTCAAGTTTGAAATCTGTGCGGTGCTATGCTGTAAGGTACCTTCTTAATTCTCTCGAGATTGTTCGTCCGATTCAATTTATTTTTTTTTATTGTTCAACCAAAAATAAATTCGCTATAACATAATTAAAGGTAAGGGTAGGAAAATATAAACTTAGGGTCATATTATGTATTTTTTGATGCCAATAGCAAAAAAATTCAAAAAAATATTTTGTTACAAAAATTACTTTTTGTTCTCGCTAGGGCTACCTTAACATAAAATAGTATTATATAAAAACTAGCCTACGACCTATTCTCAAACCTATCTAATATAAACGAAAAAAAATCATTAAAATGGTCAATCTGATTCGCAGTTCAACGACTAACACTGTGACACGACATTTTTTTTGTATTGGAACGTAAATACAACTATGTATGTAAATTATCTTCAATATGAAATGTACGAATGTCTCATAAAATATTACAAAACGTAACATTACGTCTGTAATCCTCGAAGAGGTACGGAGAGAAGTGTAACACACGTTTCACATGTTCAGTCCCACCATTGGATAAATTATTACAAGTAAATGCGTAGGTACACGCATTACAAAATTTATTTCTCCACGCAGCCGTTCCAAATGTAAATACACATTTGTAACATAATAAAGTCAGTTTAAGCTCCAAAATGTATTTGGTACCCGCCATACACATCGTTTGTGGGGACATTAGATCGTCGAGCTGACATGTCACACGACACACCCATCTCCGACAATGGGAAGACATCAATGGGGCTAATTCCTTATGGTGTGGTACTCCTATTGAACATTCACAATAAAAATCACTAAATTCAACACCCCATAGTAATTCTCTGTATGTTAAAAGCAACTCAAATATGATTGTGATAAGTATGATATTGGCTTGCGAAAAGAATGCTCGGGCGAATATGATTTTGACTTCCGCGCGGACAAACTTACCCACACATTAGCGATGAAATGAATAAATCCTGCGCTTGCGTCGAGATAACTTCATTATACACATTAGGGTCCCTGCAAACATGGGATTCATTTCAACGAAACTATATTCGACATTTTAATACATTATAGGGTAAATGTAAACAGAACATAATTTGTACGAAATACGGCAATAAATTGACAGTAATTCTGTATGTTATGTCCCATTTCAAGACAATTCCGCAACTACAGGACATCTCCAATATATTTAGACAAAAATATGGATTAGTCACCTATACTGTTTTAAACCGGTATCCAAAAAGTCTTAGCGTATAATCCTAATGATACCAATTTGAATTGAATGTTTAACATGCGGAGCACTGAACTCCAAAGCACTGAAACGCCCGTGCAATATTTCCCATTGTCCGTTACACATTCAACATCCGAATGCACCGCTAATTGCTTTATTTTTATCGAATTACGAAGTGTTTTCGTATGCGATTTACAAACACTCTAAAACAATTTACGTTGATTGATTTTAAACCTTTCTACAACATTGCATACGAAGAGCTTCAAATAGCTTAATAAAGTATAGTTTAAAAAGTTGGAAATCAATGTGATTTTATAACATTTTTGTTTTAGTAAAACTAGTTTGTAGTCAGCCTAAAGTGAATAACAGCGTAAGTTATGGGCCGACTGATGATAAGGGTCGTTATTGCGCATTAACATAAACGTGTTTCAATGTTTATTAAAAATGTATCTCACATTTTAATTTAATTCTCCTGTCACCCTATTTTAAGCAATTAAATTTTATAGACATCAGCTGGCTACGACCTTATCCAGCGATACGGATTCTGGATTAAATGATACTTATCTAAAGATAAGGTACTATTAACCGTATATGACCAATAAATTGTCTGCAGCTAAACGGATAAGTGGCAGTTAATTTGCCATTACCTTTTACACTTCAATAACTGTATATTTTTACTTTGTTGATAACATGACTCGAGTTATAAATAGCTTTGAGTTCCTGAAGCTCAGTGATATAACCGCTAAGTATCAATATTTAAATCTATTAATTTGCGTATTGCAGAAACCAATTTATTTTTTTATTTTTGATTTATTTAAAAACGCATACATAATATAAATTGAAATAGGTATTTTTTTATTTCTTAATTTTAAAAAAATAAATTAATATAAAAATAATTACTTCCAAGTTTTCAGAGTACCCAAAAACAATTCTTAATTCAATCTTGTATACGCCACAAGGTATTAACTGGAACAACTTCAAATACCTCCGTAGAGTATAATATTATAAACACGGTGGAATTCCTTACAGAAGGCGAGTTATTATAATTTTTCGATTATGATATAAATATGGATTATATTGCCCAATGAACAGTCACAACGGCTGTAATAACTTGAAATTAAGTTTTCGAACATCGTCCCGACACAAACAGTTGCCGCTCTAAACTGTTATAAGACAGGGAGTCTTCGTAAAAGTCTATAAATCGCATGTAATAGCCGTTGTGCTTTTAATAGGCCTCGTGTAATGCAAGCCGGTATTTATAATGTTAGAACGTCTTAATTTCAATCTCGATAAAGCGCATAAAGAACAATTTTAAAGTCGTCTATGATCGCCACTAATGCTTGCTATTCACGGTACGTAGATTCGGTCTTTAAGTAATTTCACAAGTAAAACGCGCATAAGCATTTTAAATTTTGGTTTCATTGTTTAATGATAATTAATTATTTGGTTATGTAACACAAAAACACGTGTTTTTTAAGGGTGTACATTTTTATTAGTTTAACAAAGTATAAAAGTCGTGATATTCGATGTGTCAGAAAATGAGTAACTCATAAGAATGTATTTAGTAATGTAAATTTTCCACTATTCAACATTGGGACGTAAACGTATCTGGTTAAACGTAAGAGTATGATATTAAACGTAAGAGGTTTTTTTCTTCAGACACGCACACCAAATTCACAAAGTTTTAACTCCTCCATAACCTAATTAATTTTGTCAAGATATGTGAGTTGTATAGTAAAATTCTTTTAAGCATAAACGACTTAATAGAAAACCTTGATAGACTTTAATTTATACTTTCTTAAAATTCAGTGTAAAGTCAACCAGTTCAGTAGGGTACATACGGAGTATTTTTACCACAAATAAACCGCTGTGAAACACATTGGTATCAGAAATAGAGTTGAATTTCTACTATTTTAAATACACTGTAGTCGGCCGTGAACGGTTGGTATGAGAGCAGCAGCCACCGTCCGTACCGTCATCGTGCCGCTTTAATGCGGCGATGTTAGGTTTTAATAGCGTCCATACTCCATTGAAATGCCCAGAGAATCTATATGTTATTGAAGTAGCACACTATACACTGACTCGTTGGTCTAATGGTTACCTACCAGCGGAATCGGGCATAGTAGGTTCGATTCTCATCTGAGATTAATATTTATATATTGAGCAGATGTTTGGGTGTAAAAGAATTTTTTACAAAAATATATAATTTTACGTGTCGTTTTACGTTTAATCAAATATGCTATTTAAATTTATCTAAAGAGCTGAAATAATACAACACATTACATTCACTCTGTATTTTGTGCTTACTGTGAATATTTTAATAGGCTATTACTATTATTTTTAACGTGCGCATAATATAGATAGTTAAGTAAAAACAAAAAAAACATGTCCCGCGGACAGAGCTCAGTTCGGCCGTACGTTCGTTTTCGGCAACGGACAGACCACTATCGATTACTGTTTACACGCAAACCATGAAGATATACCGAGAAAGTGAAAACTACGACAATGCTCACAAAAGGGCTTATTACGGAACAATAATAGTGAAGTGTGTCAAACAAAATATGTGGGACCACAGAGCGGGGCCACCCAAGAGAGGCTAATTATCGCTAAGACAGATGTTCTTCAACGTGAACGTCTAAAAAATCCGCTAGACTTCAAAAATAAGCGCCGACGGATTAGGACTACAGATTCACACAGACGAAACTATACCCTAATAGTAGAAGCATAAAGTCACATATCGGTCGATGAGTATCCACTGTTATAACAACGAAAACGTGCGGAAGAATCATGCAGTTGCTTTCTTATTAACGTGACGTAAAGACGAAAGTCGTCTGACAGTTGAAGAATAAGAGACATGTACATTTAAAAATATGTCAATAGACAATACGTCAGCGATGACAAAGAGGCTGATCGGAGTTATTTATTCATGGCGGATTACCCGCTAGCGGATTTATTTATTTTATTTAGATCCGCAAAAGGACATCGCCAACAGCCGCTTGCAGTAATCACTTTATTTTGG
>DWEJ01003016.1:0-10840 GCA_018245835.1 Mysoria sejanus stolli | reverse complement strand
ATTACTAGAAATTTTTTTAGAAAATCTAAAATTAAATTAAAATCCTAGTAGTGGTTGGGAGTCTGGATATGTGCCCGATACATGGTGATAGGCTCACCACCTATTCCATAGTGGGACGTAAAAACGTATGCGGTGAGACGTGGGAGTGTTCTGCATCCCGCTACCTACCTCTTCGGGGATTACAGGCGTGAAGATAAAAAAAAAACTATAAAGCACCTTTTTATTTATGGCTTCACGCACAGGTTTATACCTTAATGCAAGGCAGTAATTGCAAGTAGGCAATATGTATTATATAGGCAATATGTATCTGGCATCCTCGAAGAGGTAGACACGGGCGCGTAGTATACTGCCATGTTTGATCAGATACGTTTACGACTATGAAATTGAGGGTGAGCATATTGACAATAGACCAAAACCAATCTCCACAGAACTAGGAAAGATTTTAGAAGTTCTTAAATAAAAAATTAATTGAATAGTAAATCCAGGATTTCTCGATCGGCAATCGCGTTCGTAACCAGTAGACCAACGAGGCAGTCCAGTTTTTAGTTCTGTTGTTATCACTAAACCAAAAATAAGAAAATATATTTGCCCTGAATGTTTCCGACTGATCAACCTAGCCAACTAGACGATCGATACAAATATATGTGGCTTTTTAAAAGGCAGTTAAGAATACATTATTATAATAATTATGTATGTCGCTTAATAACAACTCATGGGATATTATTTGCAATGAAAAAGCATCACGAGATAAATATATCAACTAAAGCGTAGAATTTACAGAAACTTTGGGCGGTGGCCAAATGAGTTAATGGTTGATAAGCAAAGGTTAAATGAGCTTTGTTGCTGAGCGTCTGCTCGCAAGCATTAATATTGTTATACTCTTGTTCCGTTATTATGACTCCAGGGTGCCTGTACTTGTGTTTTATTTAATTTTAAAATTATATAAACTTCGTTATATCTTTCATTAATTCTAATGACTCAAATAGCTAAATCTAATTGTGTTTTATTTTTCCTAGTACTCGACTTCGGATCAAACGCAGAACGTCGCAATCAGCAGTAACGATTGCAACCTTTCGACCAACCAGGCAGTCGCGTTTTAAACGACCGAATTAACGATTAGTTCATAACAGCAAAAAGTTCATTATTCTAAAAAGGATTGGCGAAGACTTAAAAAGTCATCTCTTAATTGAAATCCACAATATTAAGTATTGTTTTCATATGTTTTATTGACGCGTTTTCAACTCCACGTTTATTTCACATCAAACGTACAAGAACGAGAGCTCTATTCAATATGAGACCTGAAGAGTTCTCTCAACTATGGAACGACGAGATCAAGTCGCATCGTTAACGACTAGACGGTATAAACATCATAATCTTTCACAAAACGAAACAAAGTGGAACAAGGTGAATGTTTGTTAATGTTTAATGTTGTATAATTATTTTATAAAGTTTCTCTTTCAAATTTTCTGAACGAAACAGAATAACATCAACTAATGTACCTACGGAATTTTTTAAAATTATTAATTCACTATACGTTCCCTTCCACTTTCCATATTCAAAATAAATGAAATAATATTGCTCTCGTTCTTATAACTTAAAGGGTTTCTTAATTAAATTATGTAAGGTATTAAACCAAAATGTTGTCCTGTAACCTTCTCTCCGGGTCAGAAATGTTTATCAATAGAAGATACGGTAATAGTATTTACGTTTTAGGAAAACTGCCTAAAATCCTGTTTTTTCGGTTGCTACCTTCTTATATTTAAATAACAACGCGAAATAGATCACTACTTGTGAAAAATATTTTTTCTTCAAAAGTAATCAATATTACAAATCTAAAGCTATTCCAACGACTACATGTGTTGACACCGTTAACTTCACCGCAATGATGCTTCTGTCCATAAAATTACTTTAAAACCTTGCGTCCTTGTCGATTTCGATGGATTAATAATATGCATGTCCAGTGATGGAATATTCTAGACTAATATGATTATAGTAATGATGCACGTTCATTCACACGTTTATGTTCATTCATACGTTCACGTTCACTAATCGCAAGAATTTGAATCTTCATGTTTTAAACCTGAAATGAACTCTTCATGGATATAACAATTACTCACTTCATCATTAGATAAATAAACGTGCGTTAAACATGTTAGTGTATATTTTTCATAACGAACATGTAACATGTGATATTTGATCAGAGCAAGGCTATATTATTTCACGAACAACAACGAATTATACAGGTTACTATAAATTTTTCATAATGGACGTCTATTAAATCACATCACAGGTACAAGCTGTTAAGGTTAAGATTAAGTCGCCACCCGCCGTGCGCCCGCTAATAAACAGTTTTCATTAAGTTTGCATCCAAACATAAGACGCCGAGTTAACGGTATTACATTGAGGATAATAACTTCTCTATCCCCATAACGATTTTAAATTTTATTGTATTTGAAATTTTTATAATGTAGTTCTTATGTCGTTTCTTGAAATTTTTAATTTAATTCTTAACATATTTAATTGAGATCCCAATGTATTAAGCATATCCCCTCATCAGTCCGTATCATTCCACTGCTAGATACAGGCCTTCCCTCAGACGTTTTGTCTATAATCCCCACGAGTATCTACCATACCTGTACATATACCTGTTAATGTTATAATATACTTTTGTATATTCTCTTAATGTGTTATTGTCAAATATCTGTCTTATTGTCAAATGTCGCTCGCTCTTCATTTCTGAACTGTAAGTTTCGACCAGAAATATCAAAGACAAAGTTATCAATTAGGAACTGATCTTACCATCATATAATGTTTTTACTGCACTCGTGTAAGTGAACATATCAAGTGAACATATGTACATGTCTGTGCCTTTGTACGACTTTTTGCATATGTGCGTGCATGTGCAAGTGTACGCGGATACCATGGAAACCGAGACACGGATTTATTTCCACATTTATATGTATATGACTAGATGAATGTATACTAAAGAGCAAAAGTATTATATAGTTATTATACTTATTTTTCAAATAAATAACTTGTTTTGTGTATTATAGAAGCACAGTGTTTCTGTAACATAAATAAGCAAAGGAATCTCTGGAATTTAGCCAATTATAATTCGGGGCACTTGGGAATAACAGGGAAATCTCATTGATAAAGGAAAAATATGCGTTTAAGTGTTAAATTTTGCTTACCGTCCTAATAAAATTATTAGCAGTATTTTCAGTTTAAATATTGCCAAATTACAATAGATACCTACGGTTCGTTTACATTGAATAAGTATAATAATAAATATTGTAATATATCTCGTATGCTAAAAACAAAAAGAGTTAACTATCTTTCAATCTATAGAAGTTTACCGAACATTTATATGTACCTGGTCTGAAATAAAGATTATTATTATTCGGGGACTACAGGCGTGAAGTTACGATGGAATAATTACAGGAATAAGTACAGCGCAGTTCAGCGCACCGAATGCAAAATATATATCATTATAATCCTGATGTACCTGCTAACATCCATTGTTCACCCTTTTCATACATAGAGGGCGCTTTCGAACATTTCTGACTTCCCCAAAAGTCAGCAACTGATCAATTTGGTCAAGATAGGTGACTCTTTGTCACCCTGACCATCCGCATTGCTCATTATTCGAATTGCATGTCTAATTTGTCGTTCGTTCATTCTTTAAATAACGATCTTTATGATCATAGTAGCTTCATTGGTAGTGGACTGCTTCATTGGTAGTGTTGGTTGAAAGCGCGACAGGCGCGTGCCGAACGCGAGATTCAAATCCCGGGTCGGGCGCTACTGAATTTTTCTAAGTTAGTTAAGTGACTTAGAGTTAGGATATAAGCCCGGTGTATGGCAATAGATCCACCACCATATATATAGTGGGATGTAATCGTAGTGTAATTGTCTAGTGTAACTAAAAATTATATATTACAAAAAAAACAATAATTAAACCCACCTTAAAACACGTGAGGTTGTTACAGTGTCGGGAAAAAGATTGATTCATTGTCCATCTTACATAAAAACTGGTTAGCATATTATAATGATTTCCTTTCAAAAGAGGTATGTATAAACATTATTTGGACTAACGAGACACCCTTTCACACTCCAATGCGTATGTACGTGAGGGTCGCAGAACGCTGAATTTGATATTTCGGGTATACCATCAGCGAAATATATAATATTTCGCTTCATATAAATGTTATAAGGGTATGAAACGAAACTAATCCTTTAAGACCTGCCAGTTCAGTTTTGTATGTGGCCGAGCAATTGTGGAATATTATCGCGTTGGTAGCTAGGTTTATCTTAATACCATTTAATTTTACTTTTTATTATGCAAAGAAAAGATTTTTAAGCATCTCTTTGCCCTGTAAAGAGTTCATTTAGATGTATTATACAAATACATTGCAAATAATAAGTGATTATTTGAACTATTTCAATGTATGTTATATAATATTATGTACTTTTAAAAGGAATGTTTCCATTGGAAAACACCGTTATGTACTGTAAAAACCACCGTTTTATAAATCACTATAGTTAAAACTGTCCAGTTAATTTGTTGTGCTTCCGAAACCGCTTCGAACATTTTATGAACATCAAGAATTTTGGGCCTTAATAAGGAACAATTAATTTAATAATATCTACATTATGATAAAAAATTGTGCTATAAACATATTCCTTTTATAACAAGAAGCTTAAAATGTAGAACATGTTCGTTCTAATGTTTTAAGTATTCCTCATGACCTAAGGATATTTCCCTAATTTACTTAAAAATATTTCAAGAATTTGTAAAATATTCTCGTAACAGTTGAAAATTGAGCGATCTGCTTTTGTACATTTTATTTATTTATTTAATATACATTGTTTACCTATAGCTAGGTTACAAAGGGGGTGCTTAATGCCTGGTGGCATTCTTTACCAATCAACCCAGGATGTTGGTGAGAGTAATGTGTAGGCACAACAAAGCCGTCGGCAACATATTTACTATGTATCAATATATTTATAATATATGTTTCAATATATTTGTAATATATGTATCAATATATTTAGAATACATGTATCAATATATTTGTAATATATGTATCTATATTTATAATATATGTATATTGATACCAATATACACAGTTATATACATTACATACATGAGTAAGGCGAATGCAATAACAACAGTGGAGTTAGCGCTACCCTTCGTAGTAGTTAAAGACTGTTTGACGCCAGAGTAGTACTCCTTGGCCTCGCTTAATAATGTTAAGATAAGGCTAAGATATGTCGAACTGGCTCCGATCCAAATATATACTTACTACAAATTAAGCTGAAACACTTCAATTTTGTAATAAGTAAGATAGTTATTTAAATGCTTAATAGTTTTAAAGTAACGTATTTTTTAAATAAACACTTTAAGATTTTAAGGCAATCGAGAAATTACAACTTCGTATTCAATTACGCTTTACAATTAAATGTTTTGTTTTTATTCGTCGTTTAATTGACTTTCTATCCAATAAATTTGAATTCTGGCTATGTTGCCATCTGATTATGTCGATACCTAAGTTAACATCTGACTTTATCTAGATTTAACTAAGTCGGAACGCCTTATCCCCCAAGTTTACACACTTGATTCAATTCAACAAAACACACAAACATAATGACATTTCTTTAAAGGTTTGAAGGTGCTGGAAAAATATCTTTCCACTGAAAACAAAAAGCGCTGCCTAAGAGAGAACCAAAACTGTACTACATTTGAAATTTTGAAAATCAATAATGAATTATACAAAGGATATTTCGAATATACTTGTAAATACATGGAATAAGACAGGACTAAAATCAAAGACAAAGAGCTCAAAGACATTCACTAAGTTAGCCAGTCAATTTCGAACGGCACCGAACAAACGTCAGCTTACTTGGCAACGCGCCAGGCAACCGTCAGTTTAAGATTTAAAGTCCATTTCTACCGTTGGTACTTATCAATAGAAAACTTTTACCTTACCAGCTCGCGTACCGAATGACGGCTCAAATGATAATCCAATTCATCAAAATTGGACGATGTCTGAGACTAACTTAGGCGATCAGGTCCAGACAATTCTCATTATTTCAACGGCTCTGAAACTGTCAGTTTACGATCCAACTCAGAACGTCACTATTCATAGAGAATTTCCAGAGTATTTAATATTAAGTATATACATATTATCTTACCGAATACATACCACAATGGAGGTTAAGGTGTGGAATGTACTATACTCGTATTCGTTCGGCTACCTCTTCGAGGATTACAGTTGTGATAAGGTCACATAATATGATAACTTTTACTGAAAGCTAAGATGGAACGCCTTCTATTTTAAACGGACAAGACTTAAGCGTGTGTAATAATTTGTGTATTTTTATTACATCGTTGGACCAGATACTTTATGAGTAAGACAGAAAGCGCTTTACCGGCCTAACGATCTTTACCGATCCCTTTCGACCTTTTTATAACATTTTTTACATTCATCTACAGGGTTAACTCGTAGAATTTTATGGATGACCCGACTATTCGCCACTGTGACCTCACTGCAATCGACGGGCGACCATGCTGAAGGATCTCCGAAACTAATCAGGCCATCTCAAGAAATATAACATGACTGCCTCGTTGGTCGTGTTGGTTGCAAGTGCGACTGCTGATCGGGAAGTCCCGGGTTCGATTCTCGGATCGAGCACTACAAAATTTTTTAATTTAGATTTTCTAGTACTGGTTCGGAGTCTGGATATGTGCCCGATGCATGACAATAGGCTCACCACGTATTCCATAGTGGGACGGAAACGTAACTGGTGAAACGTCGGAGTGTTCTGCATTCTTTTGCCTACCTCTTCGGGGATTACAGGCGTGAAGTTACGTTTTTTTTAAACTGGTAACATTCAATTCTTTTTAGATTGTTTTATTTTTTCATATAACCGTACACAGATACTTAAGACTAAGTCGGGCAGTCAACTGCAGGCGATGCCATTGCAATGCATATCTAGAGAGATGTAATTTGGAAGAGCGCCAACAAAAACCGTCAGATTAAGATTTGACTGTGCTGCCATAAAGTTGTTTCTATATGTATTTATATAATGTAGTTCTCAATGAAGCAAGCATATGACCTTAAAAGTTTCAGGGCATGCCCGACACTCATTAATTTAGACTAACGCCTACATCAAACGTCAATTTGAGATATGACGTTGATTACCAAAGTTTCTTGCTGTGAGAGACATCTTTGATCCTTGCTATAGACACCTGTGTCTATAGCAAGGATATATTGTGTGGATAAAGCTGACTATACTCTAGACTTGACATGGATAAGGTACGTGTGTTACTCAAACGTGACATCCTTTGACGGACCCTAATTCGGAGATTGATATCAAAGTTCTACGTCAGGTCATATCCAAGTATTGCAATATTCACTATTGCTTATCTATTAACTGTATGTCATCCACCCAATACTGTAACAGACGAGACTTATATCATTCTGGGAACTAACTTGTCTGTATTTGGTTCTTTGCCAGTAAGTATATCTACCTAAAATTTGTTGTTGACGTTCTCGGAGGAATTATAGAAATTCACCTTTGTTAAATATCCATCAGCTTGTCTTGTTACACAGCCACCCAAGTATAGTACTTTAATACATCTTCATTACAACATACGTAACATCACACGTGTAATCCCCAAAGAGGTAGACAGAAAAGTGTAGCACACTCCCATGTTTCACCAGGAACGCTTATGTCTCACTATGGAATAGGTGGTGAGCCTATTGCCATACACCGAACAAAAATTTCGACTCCGAGCCACTACTAGAAGTTTATACAAGAAAATCCAAGTTAGAATAATGCGATAGCGCCCAACCTTAGATTTGAACACAGGAGTTCTCCGTTCGTTAAAGCATATACATCTGATTTACCCAAAAATATTTCATATAACTGTTGTTATCAATATGTTAGGTGATGCTGACTCGATGATGTACATAAAATAATAATAATATATTGTTTAATAAAGAAAATAAGAAGAAAATAACGATTCGATTCCCGGGTCGGAAACTACAATTTTTTTCAAATTTAGATTTTCTAGTAGAGGTTGGGAGTCAGGATATGTGTCCGGTGTATGGCAATAGACTCACCACCTATTCCATAGTGGGACGTAAACTTAACTGATGAAACGTGAAAGTATTCTGCATTCCTCTGTCTACCTTTTCGGGGATTACAGGTTTGATGTTACGTAAGAAAATAACCGTTTAACAATATTTTTAAATGACAGCTCTGCTAAAATTGCATAGAGAACGTTGAAACTCTTTGTACATACCACTGCTGGGGATAAACCCCTTCGACAAATGCAGTAGACACGGAGTACACTTAAGGGTGCTTCAGTTAAAGTAACTACTAGATATATTTTTGAAAAATTTCGACGAGGTTTAAACTCTATTACCTAATAGCAATAGCACATTTTCAAATTAATATATTGTCTGTGTGAAGGAGCGGGGTACCCAGTAATACAGGTTCTTCCAACCTAGTACAGGAACCCTTGCCACTTGTTTTTGTACTAAATTTTGAAACGAAATAAAGTATTTTTGATTTTTGATTTTTTTTTTTTGATAGGAACAGCCATTGTAAACAAAGAATGTATTGATGACGGATAGAATACTTGCATAACATTTTTATTTATGTACATGAAAGTAAGCGTGTTAAATTCTTGATCCTCATACATTTCGTTCCAAAGATAGTTGTAGCATATATCACGTAAAGGCTTTATGCCCGCCCTTTCGCTAACGATTACAGACGTTTTGTGGCTGATCACACCCTTTACGATGTTCTTATATGTTAGACGTATAGTCGTTACATGTTTTATGTATTTGCCTTCATACCAAATATTATATACTGTAAGGGGATATTTGCACTCTTTCTTTTATGCCTACCCCATATGAGACCTAGCGTGATTATAATATAATCATAAAGAATCTAATTATACCAGTAAGTTACTTTTTATGAAATAAATGCAATGACTTTCCACAAGATATACATATGAAAGGTGAGTAAGTACATTTATAGAATTACCTCTTATTTTGCTTTCGGGCTAATTGCAACACGTTAAAACTAATTAGAAGAAAATATTTGTTTCAATTGTTATTTATTCAAGTCGTTTTTTGCAACAAACAGCAAATTACAAGGCTAGCTAGATGTACAAACTCCAAGACTGAGATAATTTTTGCTTTTCACTTATTTGGAATTCTAAAGGTGAGACGTTAATGTGACTTCTGTTTAGGTGACATTAATGTAAAATCAGTATAGTAATTACATTATAAGTCATCTAAATGTCTACCAACGCCACATTTTCAGTTCATTAAATTTAATTGGCATGTCGCTGTAAATACACACGCTTCGTACACACAATGTTATTAGCTGAGTGAGCTTCACAAATTATTATTAACCATATATTCTGTTTCAAGGGTGTTTACAGCGTATCACGTAAAGGTTTTATGGCCGCGTCGTGTAATGATAAACGGCCATTTCGCTAACGATTATAGACGTTATGTGGCCGATCGTTCCCGTTGCGATATTCTTGGATTTAAGGTGTCCGCTCCGCCTCATGTTTTATGTATTTTGCGATGAACTCAATTTTTTACGGGCCAGTCAATTTACGAGTTTGGCAGGTGTTGGTATGTTTTGTATATTGTTTTAAATGGCTATACTCAGCTCCTGCAACAAGGAAACACTCGTGAAAATAATTCGGAAGAGCCAAAGAGGGCTTGTCGGATTCCATCCCTCGATTTTAGGCCTGAGGTACAATTGTCTGATGATATTAGCATAAACCTTTCCATCAGCAATTCCTATCCTAAATTAATTTTTCACAAAATGTACATATGTATACAAGCAGAATATTTAAACTTAGTCAACCCTATTATCCGATGTTTTTATAATTCATAATTAATATAATTTTATTCGTTATGTTATAACATCGAATCAATAACATAGGTATTCCATTATAATTTAAATAAAATAAACTAATATTACGAGCTTTTCATATAAAATATTCATTTTCTACACTGTACGCAATATTTCGTCTGAGATAAATGCAGACGTTATCCATTTTCCTAGGTGAATACCTTGTAAATTACGTCACATTCATTTTGCGTCATCTGTAACACGACATATATATGTAAAATATTGTAAATGTCAATTAAGTAACAATCGCAGCGGTGACCAACGGACATCGCTAATGATCACGTTAATCGAGACTGAACATTCAGATGTTGCTCTACACATATTAATGGCTTTGCAGTTACCTTCAAAGAACTGAAACTAAATATTATTGATAGTTTGGTGCCGTCGTTTAATATTCCTCCAAAGTTTTATGAAACATGAGTTTCAAACACTGCTGACAACGTCGTTAATGATTTGAAAATAGCTAAAAATAATTTTATTACATAATTAATATAAGAAATTGACAATCGCATCACTTGATGGTAAACGGTCACAATCGCCTACGTGACGTCTCGATTCTAAAGTTGTTATCGCGAGCGAGTGCTCGCCTTAAGTCGTTTTAAAAAGCACAACGGTGCAAGAACACTGATGTGATATCAAAGCTAGTATAATATACCTATTACAATCATCAACATCAAATGTATATTAACTGCCTAGTTGGTCGTATTAGTTGCAAGTGCGACTGCCGATCTGCCGATAGGTCCCGGGTTTGATTTCCGGGTCGGACACTTCAAAATTTTCTAATTTAGATTTTAGTGTGTTTCGGGGTGTTGGAGTCTGGATATGTGCCCGATGCATGGCAATAGGCTCACCACCTATTCCATAGTGGGACGTAAACGTAACCCGTGAAACG
>DWEJ01003015.1:0-10841 GCA_018245835.1 Mysoria sejanus stolli | reverse complement strand
CGACCCGGGAATCGAACCCAGGACCTCCCGATCTGCAGTCGCACTTGCAACCACACGACCAACGAGGCAGTCAATTCATAATAATTTTACACCGCCTTATTGGATTTCCTCGGTTACAAATCTCCGAGTCCGGTACTATTGCATTTTAGTGACAGTATTTCTACTTAAAATTTTTAGTAGTTGCTCTAACTCTGGTTTTGTATTTTGTACTCGTGTATGGCCATAGACTTACTATTAAAATCGTAACGCGTAAAACGTAAGTATGTTACAGTCTTCTGCCTACCTTCTCGGGAATGCAAGCGTCATGTTACATTTTGCGATAGGTATAATGTGTGGTCGCAGGTGTTCCAGCCGCTGCGCGTGTCGTTGGGCGCGGCGGAAGGCTCGGGGGCCGCGGGGGGCGAGGGCGCGCGCGGCGCCGCCGCCGTCAAGTTGTACGACCGCACGCTGCGTCACCTGGCCGACCTGCTGGCCGCGCTCACTGACGGGTGGGTGTCGACGCACACGCACACAGCTACGTACTGTTTTAAGAACAGCCTATGTATAGAAATGTTCCATAATATCATAAACAATCCAAAATCAAGCTCCCAGTCACTCGAACTACTTCTTCGGGGCCTATTAGCTCGTTAATGGTGATGCAGTCAGATTTATCGTGTATTTCGAAACCTTTGATGAAGGAATCCCAAAGAGTAGCGATATACTACTTCTTTTACAAGATGAAATAAAGTGTAGGTATATATCTATATTTTTTCTATTCAATTACTAAGATACATTTTTATTGATTTCAGATTATCGGACAGCCTGGTTCAAACGATGGGCGTTGTGGCGAGTCTGTACGATTTCAAATTGGAACGTGCTTCAGTAGACCGCGTGAAGAACGGGCTTGCCGAGGTGCGGCAGCAGCTAGAGAAACAACACAGCCTGGCCCTCAGTAACATGTTAGTATGGAGACCAACAACTTGGAGTTATGTTTTTATGGGAAGTTTTAGCTTAGAAACATGTTAGTATGAATAGTACGAGCACAGAAAAATGACAAATTATTTCCTTCAACACTTTATGTATTATAATTACATATTTACTTTACAACGCAAGTTTATATTTTATTATAATCCACAATTAAATTATTGTATGACAATTTTTACAGTAAATCATATTAAATCTTGTTTAATCGAAAGACATAATTTTGTGTTGTCAAACACTAAAGGCTGTGGTGTATTAATTAAATAAATATATCACACGTAAAATAATATAAATGTGTTTTCAGAGGACAAGTCCGCGGTACGTTGTCAATATTCGAAGGCATCTTTAAGGAGTACAACGAGTTATTGAAAAAAATTGTATCTAAACAGGAAAATGTGAGTATGACTTCAGATTATAGTTTCTCTCCATATATTTTTAGCTGATATGTGTTTGAACATGGCCAATGGTTTGTTAAATGATTGGAAGGCTGTGGGAGTTCAAATAGAAGATGTGCAGCTTTGGATTAGCAGACACTTCTATCAGATGTTTGTGTCTTAAAACCTATGTATATAATAGTGGAATTTTGTGTAAATTGGAACTGATCTAAATATGTCTATTGTACTATCCATCCATCAGCCTCTGCAATTCACCTATGGACATATTCTTCCTTAAGTTGACTACTTTTCTGGGCCCCAGGTCTTTTGAATCCAGGTGCTGAATATTGCACTATCAATGGTAATACATATGAAGTGTACAAGTAAGAGACATTTGGTATCTGTGGAGATATTAAGAATTAATGATAGAATAATGGAATTATTTTGCCAGAGCCCCAGCACAGCTGTGAACGTGGAGGCGCTGACGGCGGCGCTGCTGGCGCGCGGCCAGGAGATCCAGGCGCAGCAGACCGAGCTGGACGTCCTGAAGGGACAGAAGGAGGACACTGAGCTGTTGAAGGCCCAGGTTGAGTTGTACAAGTGAGTTTTTATATACTAATTATTTTCTATTATATATTATGCTTTTCCGAGAAACATTTCTTCTTCGTTGTTCGTGTTGGTGGCAAACGGGACAGCCGATCGAGAGGTCCTAGGATCAAATCTCGTGTCTGACAGTATTAGATTTTTCTAACTTACATTCTATAGTAGTGGCTTGTAGTCTGGATATGTCTTCGATGCACGACAACTTAACGGGGGGCTTAAGCCGGGGATTCTTAGACATGTTACCCGTAGCACAATGTCTATACAGGCTGAGAGTACAATAGGTACCTAGCTACTATTGAAGTTAGTCAAGGTTATTTACTTAAATATACCAGCTAAAAATAATAGTTCTCGTGGATAGTTATTTTCCTTTACAATTTAATAAAATAACGTTATCATATATGAATATTAGGAGCGATTTTGAAGCTGAACGTGAATCGAGGCAGTTGATGGCGAATGAAAAGGAGAATCTCGCAACTGACGTACGAATTGCCCAGAGACGCATAGAGGAGTTGGTTACGCAGGTTAGTTTTTTGAGGTCTGCCAGCTACCCGTGATGCAATAACAGCTTTACTCTAATAGTTGCTAAAGATTCTTAACTGACTGAAACGGGTCTGAAATAGATTTAATATGTTATACCAGTAAATGAAAAATATGACATTATCAACGACAATCATTTCACTCTATTTCTGAACACACCCTTTCCTAACGGGGTCGGGGATCTCACAGCACAGCTCATGGCCTCCGCGCTTCCGGTCGTCTGCTGCTAGAGTATTTAGCTATCCCCAGGTAGCTCGAAAGGTACGGAAGCAAGATCACCTGCCTGTACGCCCTTGTGTCCCCCCCCAGTTGGAGGAGGTACGCAGGCTCAACCCCGGCGTGCACCGCGCCGTCACCGGCAAGCGGCCGTCCGCCGCCGCCGCGCCCGCGCCCGCCCCCGCCCCCGCCGCCGTGCCCGCCGCCAGCCCGCGCGCGCCCTCCGCCGGCGCCACCGGCAACATGGTGAGGGGACAGTTTAGAACAAACCTCGAACATTTTTGTATATTTACATTTACATGTATCTAGTTAATCGGCCGTTTGGTTAGCTAAACATTGCAGTCTACTCTGGGATTAGGTAGCCGTGTGTGTTGAAATATCCCAAGGCATATTGAAATTGATGGTTATTACCGAGGAATAACTTCTATCTAGTTCAAATTGGAAAATAACTATTTAAACTGTTGAAAATGTTCCTTACAATCGTTCATCCGTAGTAGAATTCTTGCGACGAGATTCAATGATTACAGTTTAACACCTGATATGTAAAAAAACACTGTGTTCAGCAATTTATAAACAAAATGACATAAGGTACGCAAAAAGAAGAAAACGGTAAGCGGTCCTAAGGAGACTACGAACGAGGAGCGCGAAAAAACGCCGCCGCCCCTGCGTTTCGACTGCCCCGTGTGTGACCAGCCTTTCAAGACGCTCATATTGTTACAGCAGCATGTTGACTCTTGTCTTTTGTAAACATTGTAATTCCATATTTAGTAGATACAGCAATATATTGTTGCCTGAGTAAAAGTGTCGTTAGAAATACACAAACAGTTGAAAAGCGCACTGACATTTAAATGCGAATATATTATGGGCCCCACAGTTGTTAAATGTTTACTCGTGTTATACTTATACTTTACTTATACTTTTTACTCGTGTTAGATTTTAATTATTATATTTATGTTTGTATTAACAAGCTATTACTTAAGGCAATTCCAATTTTAATATCGTTTGTATTTTTTTTCCTATTTAGTTATAAAGCATATTCTCATTTCATATCCAGCTATTTTCTACACATGTATGTTAACCAATATTGGATTAATTTAGTTACATTTACGACACTACTAACAATAAGTAATAACTACTACTTTCAATAAGTGTGGCGCATTTTTGACAGCCCATATCCTGGAACACAGCAATGCGGAGACCTAATTCGTGGTCGGGAGCGGTAACGTCCTCACGTCCTTTAAATAGTGTTATATTCCTCGATCACATGGATGGTTCAAAAATGTAATCGATCTTTAAACATCTAATCATGTACATGTACTGCAGTTACTATTAGCATAACTCGCATTTAATATTTACCCAAAAAATTAATTTTCTAATGTGTTTTCAATTTGTACAAATTATGAGAGTCTTCTCAACTGTTGGAAATGTTATTAAGTATTATTATAGAAATATATCTTACAAATATGTATAACGGTTATGGATATATATTTTTTTATTGTTGTTTAAGATACTCGGAGGATATTATTTAAAGCGATAGAATCGTGTTGTTACGCGATAATTTTGTTTGGAAACAGAATGCTTTATTATATGAATGAAACTATATTATATGCGTTGGTTTAAATAATAAAAGCAATTTCTAGAAAGTAGACATGTGATGCGATGTATTTAAGACATGATTATGATTCATTTCGATTAGATTCAAGATTATTATAACATTACTTTCAAGTTAAAAGTAGCATTTGTAGAAACATGCTTAATCATATCTGTTATATATTTATATTTTTGGCTAATGCCGTTTTGAAAAAAAAAGTGTATTTAACCAAAAATCGGTATGGCAGAAATCGCTTAGGAAAGCTACCTTTCTCGCACCAACTTCAGTTATTACTATGGTTATTCAATAGATGGTTATAATTAACTAGTGTCTTCATACTCGGGTGTATGGTTTTCATCATACATATCAAGAGGCATTATTGTATTTAAGGTATATTTTTATTTAATGAGTGTGATCCGTTGCAGTGAAACCTCTATAAAATTAACAAATTAAGACCATTTCCCACTAATATTGCATGTCACCATGTATTGTGTGAGATAATTTTAGTATATTATCCATAAATTCTCTTTACGATGCTCAATCAGACTTGTTTTTATTGAATGGGTGTGCGTGAGTTCTACATGACTAACGACTATAGCAGTTAACTTTATCTAAGTCACACAGTCAACTTTTTATTATTCAAACATTCCACTTTATTAGTCAAACATTTAAATTTTTATATGTCAAATAGTCACTTTTTATTAGTCAAACTGTGAAATGTTTATCAGTCAGTCAACTGTTTATTAGTTAAATCTGTCGAGAAGTTATTTATCATGTATAAAATAATTGTATTCAGATTAATATGCAAGTATATTGAGTTGAGAAAAAAATTGGTGCTATTAATTTCACTCTATACATGTGGGTTCTTTTAATACTTGCTACTTTGTGAGTTGCTAGGTTTTGATTTCAATATATAAATATATTCTCATAGTATTTACATACGGATGCTCTATTAAGTAACTTTTTTTTTCTTTTGTTATGATACAAGTTTTTCTTGACCAGTTTGCAATGAGTGTTTTTTTATACATATTAATATTGTAATGTTGTGTTTTGCTGGTTGTTGTATGAAATTATTCGCTGTTGTGAACTACTCATGGAGTGTCTAATCCTATTCAGTTCTATGCCTAAAGACTCCTATCTCACAATTGGCACTGTTCGGTTTGCAGGTGTACACGTGTCCGAAATGTTTGAGGTTCTCGAGCGATCAGATCAAAGCAATGGACGACCACTTCGACTTCTGCCTCGACGACTTCTAGATTCTACTAGAACGTTCCAGATCGTTCCAGAAGATTATTACGCCACTGATGGAATGTAGCTTTTTATAATTGATAGCGTTTCCATTAATTATGTCGTTAATGTTAAGTGCGCGTGATGTGAATGAATGTGGAGTAGGGTCAGGTGGGGTAAAAATGAGACAAAAACCAATCTTTTGATTTTTTTATGACCCTAAAATTATTTTTTGTTTATATGAATTATTATGATACTATTTCTTCATAGCTATTAAGAAATTTGATTCGTTTGTAAATAGTCATACGATGTTTTAGTAAAAAGTAAGTGTCTTAATTTTTACCTTCAAAAAGAGCAAATACGATACATGGGCGTTAAAAAATAAGACTGCCCTTGTTTTGTATATCGTTCCACATTTGTGACAATAAAGTATAAGACAATGAGTTTAAAAATGTTACAAAAATTTTATTAACTCCATCGAATGTTCTTTTATTATAGGACTAAAAAGTAATTAAATAATATCGTCACGAAATTTTACTTAACAATATTTTTATTTAGCAATGTTTTTAACGTTTAAATGCTATAATAAAGAACAAAAATTACAATTAAATTACAATAACTATAAATTTCCAAAGAAAACTAACGTAATCAAGATAAACTCGGCAATTAATCAACATCGTAAATATCTTAGGAGATGTCCTAAGATATTTATTATCGTAATCTACTTATTTAACACTAGACTAAACAGTCTTTTAATTACTTTTCGACGCGCGAATCGGAGCGACCCAACGAAGAGTGCTCGTACCGCATAAAAGATTTCACGCCAAAATTTTTAGTGAGTTATAAAATATTACAAAAAAAAATATTATTAATGAATAACAAAGCAATTTAAATTTATTTTCTAATTGTGTATTTTATGAACTTTTTTTTTAATAGAATACAGTTCTATTTGACGTTTATTTCAAAGAAATATAATGCTGTCTTATTTTTACCTATAAATTTGGGTATCTTATTTTTACCTTACTTGACTCTATATGTGATTTTAAATATATGTATGTAACAGCGGTATCGATTTCTGCCGCTTAGGGGAAGTGTACTGTTTGCGTGTGGATTTGAAAAGAAATATGAAGTTGCGGATAAAATTGTATCATTTAATAATTGTGTTATAAACAGCGTTGACATTCCAGTAGTTCAGCTTTTAGGCTTCAACTCCAGGGGTCTGGAGTTCGAATCCCTGTATGCACATGTAACTTCTAGTAGCTATGTACATTTTTAAGATAAGATTGAAACATCCTGGATTCAAATCTCGGGATATTTTGGTAGTGGTACGAAGTCTGGATTTATGCCCGAGGTATAGCAATAGACTCATCCCTATTCCATTGTGACGTTAACGTAGCTGAAGAAACGTGGAGGTGTATTACAACTTTCGGAGTATCCAGGCATGATGTTAGTTTTTTAGCGCATAATTTAACCCTAAGATGAAGCCAAATAGATTTTGAGTGGCGTTAAAAATTCATAAAATCCAAATTACGAGCATTTGACATATCGTAGTAAATACCGTATCAACACAAAGCCTCAGTGTATAATCGTTTGATTAAAGGACAATTGTCTTATTAAGGTCTCCTTAAAATAAATAATTATACTGTGGATACATACATACATACATACATACATGTATATACACGTGCGTGTGTTGTGTGTGTATATGTATATCTTACATTGTAGCAAAAACATTTTTTTAATTAACCGCAAATTGCCTCTAATCATTAAATGTGTTATAAATAAATTTACTTTCTTTTTAATATTGATTTCATTAAATGTGTTTTATGCAACAGTTATTAGTTTTACTATGTTTTAAGCAAAATGTTTTTAATACTACACATAGAGAAGTATTTTAAAGTTACCGTTTAACTCGTCAACGCTAAGAAGCTTTGTGTTAAATAAAATTTTGTTGTACTTTTATGTAATAATAACTAAATATGTATAAATATCCAACAGAATTTCATTCCCTGGATTCGGTTGGTATATTATAATATGTATAATTTAATAATAATTACATCCGTTGTTATGGATTATGTTTGAAACTAATTTTTAGAACGGATAGTGAGGGTGGAAAACCAGTTTTTAAAAATAATTAATATAGTGCCATTACTATGTCTAGCGTTAGTTAACTTTAAAATACCCTAAGACATATAATATATGAAGAGTATTGACGGTTAATTTTTTGAAGTTAATTTTAAATAACAAAATTTAGTTCGCGACACGCAGAGAGAGCAAGGTGGGTCTAGTTTCTATAAAATTGTCTTCAGCTATAGCAGCGTGCTTTACGTTATAAATCGTTGTAGTCTAAAAGTAATATATAATAATAATAATATCGTTGTAGTATATATATTTTACGCATGTTAATATTACAAATAGAATTCTCGACAGCATAGAAAAACAATCATTACTACATTCATTATTCACTTTTTTGTTTTAATCAATTCTGTTTGATATTCTAAAATGTTTGTCATTGTAAAAAACTCACCGTCATTTTATGTTCCGGCATTGCAAAGCATGGTATGTGTATTTTTCCATAAATATTATATTATAAATTCATTAAATATTATATTTCTATAAATATTATTGTATATATATTAATTTTACGTATTTTATATTCGTGTATTTTCAGAACATTAAATTTAATTTCGTAACGTATTTTAAGAATGAAAAGTGACATCTAGCTGACAAACGGCGTAAGATGTGTTAGATTATTTTTCATCTCCCTTGTTAACTGATTTTCAGTGTGATTGTTAAAAGACTGGTAAAGATTTACTTAAGGCTCCTGTACACAGTCATATTTAATTGAGGCCAATTTTGTAATGGGATATATTTTTGAAAATGGAATTTTCTTAGTACAATTGTTTATTCAGCTTCGACACGTCATTACTTGGGTATAAAACGAGATAGTTGGTTATCCCTATAATGTCGTACATTCTTGTATATACTATTCCATTATTAGCATATTATATCATGGTTATACATGGAGGAACAGACAGTTTTCTCCTTCCGATTAAAATTAGTACAGACTAGAGATGTCGAACAGCCCTTTACTCTACTCGCAATTGAGAAGTCCATCAAAATTGGTACAGCCATTTTGAATATATATGGGAGAAAGCGACTTAGTGAAGTGTATTAGCACTTTAAGTGATGATTATAAAAGTTAAAAAATAATTCATGTGTATATTATGTAGAACCATTTAAATTTTATTTACGATCATATCTTTAAAACTCCTAAATCCTTAACTGAATCAAAATTGGACTCCAATAAAATATGCAGTGTATAACGTTTGTTTGTTGGTAGTATTTATGTCCGTGGTGTTTATGTCACTGGTAGCTAATATAGACATAATCAGGTTTTATAAAAAAATCAAATGCAGTACAGCACGGTGTTGAATTCATTTTAATAAACGTGGTACGGCCGGTCTGATGCTCGCTACGATCATTAATTTTACTTGTACGTACAACACGTGCACTCTCACCGACTGTTGGACACATACTGTTCCTACTAGTTTTTCTACCCCACTGATCTTTCTGTACATGGATAGCTTATTCCGTAGTTCGGCATTAACACCGCTTGAATAATTAAGGCAAAGTTCACATGACCGCGCGGTACAAGATCAAACCAAATAATGTGTATTGCTCATGTAACCACGCAGCACGGCGCGTCACGCTGCGACCCGCGCGTAATATCTTGTACCGCGCGGGCACACGCGTCGGTTGTGCGGTTCAAGTTGCACAAACTTGTATTGACGGATGGACGTACAAATCAAAGAAAAACGAGTACATAAGATGATATATGTATATGCCAGACTGTTGCGCGTACATATGCTGTTATGAGAATGGTCTCACCGCGCGGCAACGCGCGATCCCGCGCGATCCACGTGGGCTTACCCATACAGCGCTTCTGGTGACAGGAAAGATCTAAAACGTAGCATACGGCAGTGCGAATGCGTGTCCATATTATAGTAAATTGATACACATTTTGATACTGGGGCATGAACAATCTCACCCACTCAATTATTCTTAATGTTAATTTAGTTTTTTCCTCTACAGAGGTATGCTGAGTATTTACAACCTTTTCCCGTAATACCAATATATCAGTGCACTACGCATATGAAGTACAATAATTCACACAGAAGGGGGTAGATTGTACAGATAAAGTTGTCTTAAAGGCTTACAGCATAGATTACATCTACATTCTTAGTTCCTTCATATGTATTAGGTCCATTTAAAATATTTTGTATATGGTATATTCATAGCATCTCCGTCACATATGTGTGAATGAGACAAAATTGTGTTGAAATATTAAAAAATTGAGTGTGTAAAATGAGTCTCATTTTATACATGTTTTGTGTACAATATTGTATCTAGTACATTTCAATGACTATATTTTATTTTGTTTCTGTGGTAAAGTAGTTTTTCAAGTGTTGTTTAATCCAGAGATTGTATTAGTACTACGACATTCATTTCAAGTGACTTCTAAACTACTACCGTTGTTTTAAAGCATAATAAACTTACATTGGAATAAAGTAAATAAGTAACAGGCATTGAAATGGTTAGTCTTTGGTTGTATGTAGTTAAACTATTGGTGTGATGCGCACAATATGATTCAAAATAAATATTGTCAAACATTGTGAATATTATTGTGTTTTAAATATTGATTGTAATTATTAAATAAATACCGTATAAAAAATTCAGTTTTACAATTTATTTTGGTAATATTGTTTTCACTGAATATTTAAATATTCTGCACAGGTGGTTGAGGCAGAGATAAAAATTAAAAGGGTAAGAATGAAATAGACAAAATGATTTTCAAGTGTAATATATTTCGTGGAACCCGTAGCGTTTCTTAGCTGTTTTATATAAACTGTATACAAATACATTAACATTTTTCGATAATTCAATATAATTTCCTTTTTAATAGATATTTCAACTTCATAGGTCCTATTATAAATCGTTACACAAGTTTCGTTTATCATAAGTTAAATTCGTTAAATCTATATACTTTTCTTGGGAGTTTAATTGGCACCATTTCTTTTAACTATATGTCTAAATAAGTATGTTTGCTACATGTTGTAGGTATAAAATATACATCTTGCGCGATCTCTTTGAAGTACTAGCTTCATATAAATCAAAACCAGCGAAGCAAAGAAACGCTAAAAGAATTCTAATAAAACATTGAGATTCGAACACAGAGAAGAGTTTGAGGTGGAACTAATAGACAGTCAAATAAGTATAAACCGCAACTTAATATATAAACGTCAGAACCACTCGTCTGAGTAGATATTTGT
>DWEJ01003014.1:0-10842 GCA_018245835.1 Mysoria sejanus stolli | reverse complement strand
AGCCTATTACTCGATTGCAGATTACATGTTAGACATAGACGTTTGGAAATGAGTTGCTGTAGTTTATAGGCTAAAAAATGTTAATTGTCAAGCAATCATACACAAAAAAAGACAACCCCACTGAGTTTCTTGTTAGTTCTTCTCAGTTGTGGGCGCAATCCGAACTAACGTAAACTTATCTATAATGACGTTTATATGTGATTGCAAATCCTATATAAATTAATGATTTTTGACTTTTGACTTTTGACTTTTGTTAATGGACAATTTCATCATTGAATCAGTTGATATGCGTGAATGTAGAATTTGGTGAAGCTCAAGATACTTTGGCCCACGCTTGGGCCCATCCGCACGTATTACATGCAGTAATGTTTATGAAATACAAAATCGCTGCCACAGGTTAGTGTAAACAGTTAAAAGATTAAATTCGAATGTACAAGTGTTATATTTCATCATTATAATAGAAGCTTAATTTCTATGGATTAATGTAAGACATATCGGTTAAGGTTTTCTTAATACATTATTTTAACCGAATTAAAAATCTCTATTTAAATAAAAAGTAAATGTTGCCGGATATTGTCATAAACTTGAGAAAATCCAGTTTGTAATAGAAAACGTAAACTTATTTAGATTTATATTAAACTTTTAAGCTCACGACAGATCAAATGGATCAATGGATCAGATGGAAATATTCGGTTGTCTAGGACTTTTTGATCCTAATATAATAAGATAAACTTAAAATATATAAGATAAACTTGTTTTATATTATTAACGGATACGAGCGGTTTGCTTAATGACCGGAAACGAATTCACTATTTTTACTTAAAATGAAGTGACATAGCGTAAAATGGTGACTAAATGAAAAAAAACTGTAACATAACTATTAAACAACGTTTTTTACATTACACTGATACATTAAAATTATATTAATTCTTTATTACGATATTGATGGCAATTGATACACGTTACACCTAACATTTTATAAATGAGAGATTGAAATGAAATATGAACAGGTGATTACGATCCCTCGCATTGTATTCATGTTAACTCTCAAACAATGCCTCAGGACGGTAAAGCGTGAGTGGGCAACTCACCAACTGTGAGGCTAAGTGGCACTTGCCACGCTAATTGTCAGTTCAACGTTCCTGCGCCCTTAGAGCATACACGCTGCATGCGTGTGTGATATACTTCGTGCAGATCTTTGTGGTATTTGTACATGAATGTAGCTAATGGGCCGCGTGTATGGTACCTGTAGTTATCGTGCGAAATATTACTCCATTCACATAAAATAACTTGTGAGGTAACAACTTCAAATATAAATAAAATTTTTTCAGTTTCTGATAGTAACGGCTGTGTTTTTATACCAGTATGTATTGATGTTATTAGAAAACTTTGTACTGGTAAACGTTTTGATAATAAATTAGTTTTACTAAAAACGCTCAAACGTTTGTCTATTCTGCTTATTACGTAAACTGTAGTTGTCTTTTACGTACTTTTTTTCAGTTTTCCAGAAAAAAGCCGATTAGTAATAACAATGGCACATTACTTCCAGTTATATACTAGGATCCCTTCATTGAGGCATGGAAATACCCATGAAGCCATACAGGCCACTATGACCACATAGATATACCATTTACTTAATGAACTATCAGAATGTATGTTTTTAAGATGCTACTATAACGGTGAAAAAAGATGTCGTGAGGAAATGTACAACCTGGAAACTTCCTTAATTTACCTTTTGTTAAATCATATGAAGTCTGCCAAACCTCGCTAAGCTGGGGTGGCGGTTTGTTGCCTTGAAGCTACTTAAAGCTACTAAAGAAGTCTCATCTCAAACATTCCAATATATCCACGATCACAAATGAAACTCAAACGACCTACGCCGCTGGCCTGATCTTTTGATAGACTCGGTATTATCAACATGAAATAATTCCACATTTGTCTGATCTGCGCCAAGGTCAGTATTACGTCGTACGTTCAAACAAACGGCTCTAATTACCCCCGAGTGTAGAGCCCTTGGCATACCCAAGGTGCCTTGTCGCTGCACGCCCGCCCTCTCACCCACCGCTCCACGCTTCTAATTGAACACTCTACGTACACCAGTATTGTACTCCAATGCACTTCAATTTTAAGAGAGCGTAATATATGTACTTGTATCCAATAAAACCGTTATTAATTATGTCAATTATATATACTTTTACACAAACTTTATAATATGTATATGTTAAAGCATATAACAATTCGTTTCATTAAATAATCAAAATTGACTGATGGTGAAATATATATATTGAATATATTTTCTTTAAAGAGTTTTATTAAAAATTCTGATAATAGAGCAATGATGTCATATGTAGAAGCTTTTAAATGAGCTTCTGATTATCGTAAATATAATTTCATTACTAAACTTATTCTTATCTCTGACAGTAGCGGTAGTGTTGATGGTGAAGTATTTCAGACTGCCTCGCTGGTGGTGTTGGTTGTAAATGCGACTGCCAATCTAGTGGAACTCGGTTTAAATCCCGGGTCGTGCAGTCAATACTGCACGACGAATGCTATTGGGTTTTTCTATCTTAAATATTTTAGAAGTGGCTTGGATTCTGGATACATGCCCAGTGTATGGCAATAGGCTCACAACCTATTCCATAGTAGAACGTAAATTTGACTGATTAAATTTACTGAAACTAGGAAATGTACTACATTCCCCTACCTGCCTCTTCAGGGATTACAAGCGTGATGTTTCGTTATGTAGTTTACGTACCTACTCTTATGTAAATACCCACATGGACACCTTTAGTATCTTGTAAACTGTTAAGAAATTGTTAAAAGATTTAAGATTCGCATTATCATCATTATATATGATAGTAATCTTTAACGATATAAATCAAAGAGGTAGGCAGAGGAATGTACTCCCGAATGCACTCCCGCGTTTCACCAGTTACGTATAGGTAATTATCTTGGCTAGTTGTGTCGTAATAACTCGTTTTACATTAACATATGTTTTCTGTTCTTAAAGTGCCTCTCCGACTAGCGGAGGTTGGCTGTCTATTCCGTAAACTTTCCTCAACTATAGAACATAATTCTCATATATTCGATGCTTCGTGACGCAGTAACAATGCGTATTAGGGCTTACGTATTATTAGATACCGCTGTGTGGAGCGGTGTATTACTAATTGCTTTGCACCACAAGTGCTGGGGTAGTTCTTAAACGTGCATCGCTTTAGAGGTAGGTAGAGACTACTCGTAGTTATGAAGGTTGTTCAGCTCTGATACGAATGTTCATTAGTGATGTACATATATCGCAAATATTATCTAGTTTGTAATTGACATATTGTTCGGTATTTTGAGTTACCTTCTGTTCCATAATGGGACGTAAACATATTAGTGAAACGTGGGAGTGTAGTGAGTTATTCGGCCTACAGCTTCAGGGATTACAGACGTAATGCTCCATTTATTACAATGCAGTTTACATATAATTGTTCAACGTTAAGGTTCTGTTTTAGTACATGTGTGGAAACATCTCTGTATGTACCTATTGCACACTAACTAAATTCTGTTTTTGAATATTGTTGACGTTTTGTTCAATTAAATCCTTCTGATTGAAAAGAAAACTACCCAACAATAAATATAACAAAAAAAACATATTCACTTAAGAAAATCCGCTAAACAATGTTCAGGTACAATAGTTATGAAGTACGCATCCTGCAGTAAATGATCCAGGTTTGATTCCCGTTATAACATATGACATGTAACATGCATTTTTTTAATTTCGTCTCCGTGTAGTTGTTTTCGCAACTGTTTTTGTATATTTCCTCTTAGTGTAAACGATAGGAATCCTAGAATGAAGCTTTTTTAATTACATTATGCACAGGTAATGTGGCCGGTTGCAGCCAATGTCGGCATGTAATCCAGCCAGGATTTTTTTGTAATCCCCCGTAAAAAGCATATAAAAATAAGTCCTGTCCACGCTGAGAATGAGACCTAAAACAAAGCGACAATAACGACACTTCCATCACAAATTAGGTATGTGGCTTGTGTTATTTGCTTTTTAAACCGATTTCTTTCATAATTTCCCGTTATTTTCGGGCCGTCGACATCAATCAGAATGATGTGCTTTGAGACTTAACTGTTTGTGACGTCTTGTAGCATATGTTTCTATTTCTACTTATTGTTAAAAGTAAACAAAGCCAAGAAACATCTATTGAATTGTAAAATGTTCGGTAAATTAAAAGATACGTCGCGTTGGGGCCATCACTAAATGTTAGTAATGCGATATTCGATGATAATCACACATCCGACATATCTCAGAGTAATTGCCTATTAAATTTAGTATAGAGTTTTAAAGCAATGTGTAGTATCAAGGACGTTTCATGTAATGGATAACTTATTTTATTAATACAGAACAGAATATTTTTAAGGTGGACTTAGCAAGTGGTATATAAGTTATCAAGTGATACGTATATCATACAGTCTTTTTTATTGTTTTTATGGCCCACAAAATAGAATACAATCAGTTTTGTATTTGAACATGTTACTCTTATATAACAATTATAAGATCTCAATTATATTACTTACCTATCATACCTATGTGTGTACTTCGAGGTAGAACGATTGAATCAATAGTGTAAAAAAGTTTATTAAGTAGATATTCATCCAAGCCTAAAAATATAATTGTTGTGTATTTCTTCAACTACTCAATAGTTGGTTATATTGACTTAACAACAATGCTAAGAATAACGGTTTCTTTCGTAAATTTATGTTTTTTCCTATAATAAATATATAAATACACATTAAATTTAAATTCTCTTACAAATATTAAAAACAGTAGGACAAACTATTATAATATGCAGGGCTCAAAGACAACCGGAAATGGGTAGCCCGCGGCAAGGCGAGCGCTTGGCAGCGGACACGGCGAGCGGAACTGGATGGAATTACTGTTTGTTTGATGACAACTTCGCCAAGTACGATTGAACTGAAAATGGTATATATAATCAATTCTAAGCAACATTCAAATGACTTTTTAAACAGTACACATAATTTAATTGAAATTGTCTTCGTATATCTACAATCAGAATGTCAAGAAAAATATGTATATTGTATCGACAAAAATCTAATCTAAGCCTACTGCAGTCCAGTCCAGTTGTGCCAATAATTCCCAAGCTGGGAGTATACCGGTTGGAGTTCGCATAGGACAGCGTCTTGCACCGCCTAAACTGTTGCCCATAGAGAACAAGTACGTTGACCTGGGCGTGGGCAAACCACGTCACACCGCGACTTGCCAGCGCCGGGCTATGTCGCCTAAGTCCTACTATATTCTGTATCCCAGCACTGGGAGAATGTATCTCCGCCCCAACACGAAAACGATTCTTAAAAAAATTCAATCCCACGCAAACTTTTTAAAATATTATGGAACAGTAATATACTAATATAGGGAGCATTCCTAATGTAATGATTACATATAACTAATTTAAATATGGGTTTATAATTATTGATAAATGTAGTAATTCGATTTTAAAGTACATTTCACTTAAAGTATAAAAAATTGAAACCCCTAATTAATAAAAATAGTCTTTCAACGAAACCGACACTGTTTCATGTAAAATAAACACTGTAAAATTGTGAATCTTTAAAACATAGTTATAATTAGATTCACACACAATTATGTATATATCTTTCGTAACTCATTAGAGCCACTTACATTGATGTATGACGTCAGAGCATCACTTCGCACACGGGAAGCAAAGTTACGCCAATACTAATTGCATCCTGGCCGCTCTTTGTGCGTCTGTGTCAGCCCTTTGCCGTCCAAGAGCGAGTAATTGACAATCAAAACGCCCTTTGCGCTCCATGAGAAACTTCGTTAACTCCTCCATGTTCAGGAAAATTAGTAACACAATAATGGGAACGAGTAATAAGCTAATGGGTCTGAGTCAGGTCATCGAGAGGCGATCGGCGATGTGCTGATCTAATTAAATGTCAATTCTGGAAGCGATCTTGCTCCGCGCTGCCGTCAAAGGGTTTTCACCGGAAATTTATTTACTGACGCTCTCCGACACGATAGATTGTAATATAGTTAGAATTGTACTATATTTTATTTATGTTAAGTCAAGCCAAGTATACATCATATGTATATTTAGAAACTGATTTTTGTACATTTACTTATATAGATTGATAAATATTCACTATGATATTTATATAATTTCAAATGATATTATTGAGGTTCTCATCTCAAAGGATGAACGTAACATCACGCCTGTAATTCTGAAAGAGGTACGCAGAGGAATTTATGTATTACTCGTCCACGCTTCATCAGAGAGTACACCTCTATAAATATTTCCGCCGTGCTGCTAATTGACAACAAAAGTATTGTGTGCCTGATATTAACAATAGGACCAGAAACAATATACACTTTTTTGTCGTCTATTTCTCAAACGATTAACGATTTGAATTTGTTACATTCCTGAGACTCTTCTTTCGTTTCTTCATGATTTATCAAGGTCGTCATACAAAATAAATGTACGAACTTTTGACCCTGCCTTCTTTTAATGTGTCTAATATTAATTACTATTATTAAATTAAATTTAAGACATTTTAACACATATTAGGTAGATAATTGGCTTTCTGCGTTCATTCTCTATCTACGATAGACTAATTATAGGAACCTTATGTACTTCCGTGCAAGCAAATTATTTAACAAGGCCTACAATTATTTTTTTAATGTACTAAAACATACAACGTTATTCTTGAGATGTGTCAGTTCATTATATACCTACTTTGTACTAAATGTTTAGTGTTACTGTTGTGAATATGGTAAAAAAGTACATACGTGTCATTTGTTACGGTCTTCGGAAAATGATATTCCGGTTGATTATTAACGAGATTCTGGTCTTTTAATGGAAAAAATTATAATAAACATAATCAACTGTCGCCGAAAGAAGCTGAATGTGCTCCCGTGCTTGACTGTCGACCGCTAATTGATAGGGCACACTTCATCATGTGACCCGTCTCCCATTAGTCACGCCGCCATGACATTTGGGTCCTGCACTTCATTCTCTAACATTTATATCGCGTGACGACAATATATTTATCAATATTTTGCCAAGCATAAGCACATTCTCAGGTATTTTCATAATTATAATATCTTTTCATGGGTTCAGCACCTGTAATGACATTCTGTGCTATTATACGTTACGCTTCAATATTTTCTTTGCGTTAGGAAAAAACCGTTTACGGACAGTTTTACAGACATAATAAACACATTTCTCATCTGAAACAATGCCGAGAGATCCGTCCGGTCCTGCGGATGATTTAATACTTACGTTCCGATACAATCTCATAATACCCAATCATCCGGCTCCTTGGGGAGATGCTGCGAATCTGACGATTCGATTACCGTCCAGCGAGCCGGGTATTACGCGACAAAATATAAATTCAATTGTAAAAGATTTACTCCAGATCTACGGATTATTATTATTTGAACGAGAAATGTCTAATTAATTTGAATTTTAATTAGAAGTACTCAGCGATAGACCATTGTAGGGATTAAAGAAAATCCAAGTAAGCCAAAGCAAAAAAAAAAACTTTCATCTTACATCTCAGTTCTTTGTGAGAATTTTTGTATTAAATCATGGCGTATACAGCAGTATCATAAACGCACGAATAATAATGATTAAATTGGATTCCCCGTTACTATTGATAACGAACGTTTAATTTATACTATTTTATATTAGAAGGTTAACTTTTCATGCACTTTGAAATACGACGTGTGCCTGAATATGGTTTTGCTCAGCTTAATTCAGTTTGGTTAAGAAGCGATAGAGTATATCCGCAAAACAAGAAGACTTAACACAAATTCAATTGTTTTTATAACAGAATAAATTTAATGTGTTACGTAACGTAATCACCGAAGATTTAGGCAGCGAATTCTTAAAACTGGTTATCAATGCATTTATATCAGAGATCTAGGTGAATATATCAGCAAGCTTTATATTAATTGTATGTACCTTCTAATTGTAAAGTATGTAAAATATTTAATACGCAGCACATCGTAAAACGTTTTTATATAGATCGTATTAGATGGCAGTGAAAGTTTCCGAAGAAAATCATTAAATTCGAACAATCGGAACCACAATGGCACTCAGTCGTTATTACCGAGTTGAGCGGCACGATCTCTTAAGGCACTCCACTTTGACCGACTTGTGGGAAGTTGGACCATTCACCCCCACTCGCGACCTGTTGCATCCGGCAATAAAGTAAATCCGGGCCATCTTCCCCCTGTCTCCCTAAGAGCTTATGTATTACCCAATTATGAACATTGGGTTCATACTTCAGAGCAGACATCGAACGATAATTAATTTTAAATCACTAGTGGCATTTTCTGTGTCAGTTACGCGCCTTAGTTTACATCAGGAAAAAGCTTAAGTAGTGCTGATTTCGAGATAGTATGGGTCGTCCCTAGTGTAAAAAGAGTCTTTACTTAGTAGGTAACTAATATTTAAATTAAAATGTCAGTCTTAATTTATACCTGTTCATTCTATATTCATTGTCAAATATGAATTTGTCCAATTACTTCCAACATTAATACATTTTGTCTCATAGAACTTGTCTCATAGAACTTGTCTCATAGAACTCATACATCTGTAAGCTACAATCTAGAATGTTCGATACGTATTGAAATTGAATTTGTAATCCTCTTAACGCTTTGACATTTTTCGTTCCATTTCACTGGAAATAGACGCAATCTAAGATCGCAGGTCGCAATTCACAAGGCAATAATGTTATCTGGAGTGAAGAGGGGGAGTAAGTGAATGGTAATATAATTGGCCTTTAAAGACGCGCTCACAGCCAAGTCCGCTTTTAACAACTCCAGACATTACAACTGCTTTGTGACTTTCTTAGACTTTATTATTATCCTAAGAAGTTACCTACAAGCATTGATTTTATTAGTTAAAAGCAAGTAGTGGTTAGAGGATCACCGCGTGGTTTAATCTGTAAAAAAAAACAGTATTTATTGAACAACTGTTATGATTAATCAGGTTCTTCGTTTGTAATAAATGTGGGAATTACAATTAACAGAGCTTAAACGGTTTTTGTCTGTAACATTGTCAAGTTCTGGTCCTGGGTGAATTACGTAATAATTCCCAATTGAAAATATGACAGAGTAGAAAGCAAATATTCTTTTAAACACTAAATACTTGTTTTAAACACTAAATGTTTGTTAGCTTTCAATATGTTTTTACTATACAATGCATCCAGTTCTGTAATTTTTATTGTAGATTGAATTATTATTTGGCCTAATATTGTCATTTCTTGCTGGGGTATGGTTTAAATGTGGTTTTAAGTGCAAAAGCTTTGGCAGTTGTAAGTTCAGAGCATGATTCGCCCCAGTAGATGAATTTGGACTCCAACCCTTCATAGAAAAAACATTAAATTTATAGTTATGTTCCGACCCTTTTATCGTTCCACTCTTGGAAGATGGCCCGCTGGTCGAGTGCGAGTTGGCGCATTTCGCATGCCTTTACAGAACATGTTTTTCACGAACTCTAAGGTGTGCAAGTATCCTCAAGATGTTTTCAACACCATTTCTCACAATTATAACAAGTTATACTTAAAACACACATTTCATAAAGAAGAAGTGCGTGCCAGGGTTTGAACCCAGGCCTCCGGATTAAGAGATCGAATTTCAAATCACTAGGCTATCTCTGTTTTTATATTAATATAGTGATTTTATATTATATGTATTATATTAAAATCAGCCCTTGTCATATTTTACCTATTCTTTTCATATTTTACCTATAATTACGCTATAGCTGAGATAAATTTCTTATTCTTCATATTATATTAAAATTCAAAATGAACATGTGCCTTGGAACTGTAAAGGTTTACAACGTTTAAATATCCCTTGACCAGTTTATTTCCCATTTCTGTTTCTCGTTAAAACAGAGTAACGTCGACAAATTATAGCAATTGTTAAATGAGCCACATCCGCGGAGACATTAGGCACTCGTTAAAAGACGCTTCCATGACTAACCTTAGCAAGTGATTATTAAGCCATGTGCATTCTTCAAGTAGACACGGAATACCTACGAATGGAGGCAATGGACGACCGTTTCGATGTATCGTGTATTTATCCGATTTACAATCAACTATGAATGCTGTAGGTATTCAATCATTGCTATGTTATCAATGTATGTTTTACTTTACTGTAATATTCGTATACCTATATGAAAATAATCTTTAAATAGATGTGGTATACGAATCATCGCAGGAATTAATAATAAACCTATAGTTGATTTTCAATCACACATGTAGATGCTAATGACACATGTAGGGAATAGTGTAGCTGCACGGCATCTGTACACACTACAAAAAAAAATGCATCCGTATGATGATGTAAAAGATACGGATACATGCAAACCACTTTTCATCAATAATAATATGTTGACATTGACACCAATTTACATACTGGAGGCCTGCACTTTTGTAAAAAAAACTATCCACAATTTTTCATTGCGCGAGACGAAAAACCGAGACGATACCAAAGTCGACAAAAAATTAAACTCGAGATCCCAATGTCCAAACTAAAATTATACAGCTCTGGTCCATATGCTATGTGCGTAAAAAGGTTTAATAATCTGCCTGATGAAATACGATTGATGACAAATGACAAAGATTTCTTTGAAAAATTAAAACAATTTATATTAAGTACGGAATTGCTTTTATAAATTACAAGAGTACCTACTTTAAAATCAGACATAATAAAACTAAATTCACTAAGGTCACCGATATAGCTCAAAGGATTAGCACGTTGAAGTGGCAATGGGCTGGTCACGTCTGCCGACGAACGGA
>DWEJ01003013.1:0-10842 GCA_018245835.1 Mysoria sejanus stolli | reverse complement strand
GTCTGGATATGTGCCCGATAGATGGCGATAGGCTCACCACCTATTCCATAGTGGGACGTAAAAAAGTATGCGGTGAAACATGGGAGTGTTCTGCATTCCTCTGCCTACCTCTTCGGGGATTACAGGCGTGGAGATATATATTTTAGTTTCTTATTTTGTATAACAAACGGAACATCACACCTGTAATCCCCGGAAATGATATGCAGAGGAGTGCAGTTTACTCCCACATTCCTCCGGTAACATCAACATCTCGTCATGAATTACGTGGTGATCCTATTACCATACGCCGGTCATAAATCTAAAACCGCGAATAAATTTATGTCAAACTTTCAAATGTATGTCAACGCGGGATCTGAACCCCCGGACTTAACATTCAGTTGTACACATGCAATCTCGAGATCAATCAGGTAGTCATGTGTATGTTGTCTTTAAAATGTTTAATGCAAGTACAAAATACCTTATTTTTTAATTATGTGTTGTCGTTTGTATGTGTATTGACTTTTGTTAACAGAAACAACATTAGGTTTAGAGATAAATTCACAGGCCTGTCCAAGCTATCCACTACTTACGACGGCCAATCGAATGGCATCTTTATTAAGCGAAAGGATATTTCATATCTGGTTGCACCCGGATTGGCTCTTTAAGCTCTTTCGCAGCAAGTATGCAGAACATGAGAAATGCATCCGCATCTTGTATAATTTCATCGAGGAGGTAATTATTTGAACACATAAAATACGCACTATCACAAATATGAAAATCACATCTACATAAGTTAATATTTTTAATAAGTCACAAAGCATTTCCTGTACATTTTCTTTTCTTGATGGCTTTTCTTTCCTGGCTTCCTGGCTTTTGATTAAAGCTTTGAATAAAAACTTTAAAGAGGTTTGATTCAATCACTTTCTTTCGGTTTTCCAGTGTGATTCTTCTGTTCCTAGAATTTCTGGCTTTATTTATTATTCTGCGATCGATTTCACTTATGTACAATTATATTATAGCGTAATATCACGCCTAAAATTCCCGAAGAGGTAGACAAAGGAATGTAGAACACTCCCACAATTCGGCAGTTACGTTTACGTCCCACAATGAAATAAATGGTGAGCCTATTGCCGTATACCGGCCACATATCCAGACTCAAAGCCACTACTAAAAATCAAAATCAAAAATTTTTTGTAGCGCCCAACCCGGGAATTAAACTCAGAACCTCCTGATCGGCAGACGCACTTGCAACCAACACGATCAACGAGGCAGTCATATTTTATTTTTATTCTTAAAAAATATTATCAGCATAGTAGTAAGTGTTCGATATTGTTAATATTTATCATTGAATAAATCAACTTCATTGGAAATCAACGTGCCGTTCTTCCAACAGAATATTCCTTTTTCCTTTTGGTTTACGTCGTTAACGCCACCTTTGGTTTCATTATAAACAATCACCTGATGTTAACAATCATCTGCTCAACTGGTTCCCAGCACACTGATGCTGTCCAAACTTTCACTACGTGTTTAGAACGAAAATGGAGGCAGCGCAAGCCTAACGGGTAGTTATTCAACGAATTATTAACGTTTTTTTACCGCGGGCGGCTAAATGCTCATAGCGCGCCAACTTTAGGGTTAAAATAATTTCCACTGTTTCTGATACCGGCACAAGAAACGTAAGATTTGTAATTATATGTTTGGAAATCCCAACATATTAAGTTCTTAACGTAACTTTATGCCTCTACTTCTTGAAAAGGTGGGCAGAGGAGTACAAAACGCTTACGTTGCACCTTTAGTCTATGTCTGATGATAAAATAGGGGTTTAGCCTATCGTCATCATCATCATCATTCCTCATTGTATGCACTATTAGACATAGGCCTCCCCTGACGGGGTATACTCACAACCCCTATGCTGTGCATGCGGAGTGGTGATCGCATAGCACCACTTGCGCTTCTTTCCATAAGCTGTCAGGGCCTGCAGCTGTGCACAGACAACGCCATACCGCAATCTGCATGCTTAGTCGTCTCTTACGACACCTTTATACTGGCACGGGGTCGGGGTAGATTCTTACTCCTCCCCACACGGACATATACCGGAAAATTGTAAATTCCGAGCCAGTACTAGAAATTTCCACTAGAAAATCTAAATTACAGAAATCAATTAATGCCCGACCTGGGATTTGAACCTAACACCACTCGATCTGCGCATGAGCTTGAAAGCACTCGAACACCGAGATAATCGTTGTACGATTAACGTTGAAATTTATTGTTGAAGGCATGCTGGGAACAACGAATTTTGTTTTTCTTAAAATTATCCTATTGTATGCATTTGTATATTTTCTGAAGAACGCGTAAAGAATGTTAACTTACTGATAGGCTAATCTTTAGACGATCTCTTCATGATTGCATTATCATCATCATCAGAGAGATAGTCTTGCCTATTGTCAGGTGTAGGAAGACGTTGATGATTTCCACCGATTACGGTCTAGACAAACCTTTTTCCTGTTTTTAATTTTCTTCCGAGTTTTTCTATAGCGTGGCGCTTCCTTGTCGTGGTGAAGGGGGGCTTGTGTATCGTAGTCATTATCGAGGCTATGCTAGCAGCGTTATTATATACCTATTGTCTAAGAGTTGATGAAATAAAATCAAAATGTGTGTTTTTGTTCTTATGTTACAAAGATCATATTGAAGAAACGGAAGGAAATGGACGAAAATGAGATATCTGACACAGAAGGAGATATAAATCGTAAGTTTTAATAATCTGGATGATGTTCATCTTAAGGCCAGTTTAATCATAATTATTAAGCCTCATTGTTATTTTATTGTAGTGGAAAAATATAAGAAGTTTAATTTTTTGGACCTTCTAATAAAGTCTTCAGGTCGGAAGAATGGCTACAATAACGTAGAATTAAGAGAAGAGTTATCAGCTATTATGTCGGCTGGTTCGGATACATCAGCTGTCGCTGTGGCCAATACGCTTGTGTTGTTAAGGAAGCTTCCGGAAATTCAGGCGAAAGTCCATAAGGAGTAAGTATAGGTTAATTCGACGTGACACATATAATGATTTATTTTCTAAAATAATTAAAAGGGTTAATTGACTTGGTCATTTTATGATCCAAGATTTTAGTAGTCAAAGAATTAATTTTTTCTTCTCTTATAAACTAAAATAAAGTGAGCCTAATATTTTGGTATGCCACTTCACGATCATATTAAGCAAGTCTCATATACATGGAAATAATGATGTTCCCAATACAATGGTGATAAGATAGATAATCGCTTTAATCGCTTGGGTTATGTCAAATTCTTTTCCCTATTTTATATCAATTACTTCTTCTTAATGCTGTATTTCATTGAATTCAAAGTCAAAGTGTATTAATTTATATTGAATATAAACCAGTCTTGTATTTACAGATCAGAGATTGGAGTGTTTTTAAAACATTATTTAGGAATAGTAAATTTTACTCTGTTAACAGTTTTTCGATATCTTTTGGTTGCAGATTGATAGACGTATTCCAGAATTCTGATAGACCTCTAGTCAAAGACGATTTGTCAAAATTAAAATACTTGGAACGAGTGATTAAGGAATCGCTGAGGCTTTGCCCACCGGTACCTGTTGTGACTCGAAAAATGTTAGACGATATTGCGTTGTGTACGTGTCATTGTTATTTTTGTAATTTGATGGCTGTTATATTTGGAATAAATAATAGACATTTCTATAGAAATAGTATTACCTATATGAATTTTGAATTATTCCGTATTACTTCTTCTTAAATATGAAAACTCATTTATATTTGTAGCTAACGGACATGTGTTGCCAGCTGGCTCAGGAGTAGCCGTTATGGTCTTGGGTGTTCATAGACATCCTAAGTATTGGGGTCCGGACGCTGAGTGCTTTGATCCTGACAGATTCTTGCCAGAGCGTAGCAACATGCGACCTCCTAGTTGTTTTGTGCCATTTGGACATGGACCTAGAAATTGTGTAGGTAAGAAAAGAAAATTTTTCAAACATTTATCCCACAATTCTTACGAAAAGTTTCGGAAAGTTGATTATTTCTATTAATTCTACAGCAGAAATAACTGGTAATCGCCTTTTGAAGGTTTAATGTGTTATCAAAGAGTCTTCAGTCAATCTAATTAACAGACGTATACTCTTGTTTGCGATATGATGCTCGTAGCTGTAATATTGAACCAATATATCGAAGGTCAAAATGCCATATCAAAGAATAATTTCATGTGACCATTGAAAGTTTATTTCAATATTAATTTTATTGTCATAGCCCAATCATAACGTAATTGTATACGTTATGATCCGAACTCATTGTTCTCACCACGTCTATATTTAAATTTTGCAGCAATATCATACTAGGATTGGAAGGCTCGGTTTCGTTCAGTTGTATAAAATTTGTATTCTCAGGTTCCCAATACGCTATGATATCTATGAAAGTGGTTATATCAACGATTCTGAGACGATACAAAATAACTGGTCCGCGGGAGCAAGGACCCATCCCGAACATTAAGATGAAATACGACATTATGATGAAAGCAGTCGATGACTACCAAGTGGCTTTGGAGAAGAAATAGTGTATATCCTATTTAGCGCCGACGTGCATCGTCCAGTGCGGTTACTTTGTACAGCATAAGTTTTATATTTGTATACCTAACAAATTTGTTGTGGATTATTTTCATTCATAAGATTCTGATAATAGGAATATTAAGATATTTTAGGTAGATCTAAAATTATGCTAGCGGCAGTTTCATGAGTACGTGGGACAGACGGGTGCTATTATATATTGTACACTTTTGTTACTTTCACAGTATAATTTGATATGGTATTTTACTGTGGGGTAACGCTGCAGGCATCGACGCCATTTTTATTCTTCAAAAGAGAGCTATAAGACCTATATGTATAATAATATGATCTTCAAATATTACAATTTTGACTGTGCCTGGCCAGAATATTTATGAAAATATAATGTATGCCACAAAATACTATTCAACTTTAGTCAAGAATAATAGAGGAAATTATAATACGAGAAATAAAGATAAATTGGTCTTACTGCGCTTTCGCTCAAGTAAGGTGTCTCATTCTTTTATGGGGAACTGTATTCACTTCTAGAACAAAATACCAAAAGAGGTTATTAATATATCTCACAAAAAGGTTAAAGCCACTATTAAAACAAATCTTTGTAAAAAGCATATTACAAGGTAAATGATTACTTAAATGATATGCTTACATGCTTGGTGTCATGTAACTCCAGCTCCTCAATAAATTAACTCATATTTTGTTAATTATAATATAAGTATGTATTTATTTTAAAAGATGCTTAAGCACACCAATGGAGTTTCTTCCGCCGCTTCTTCTCCATAGCGAAGCATTTTCCGAAGCAGTGGTAGTTTCCCTTTGACGAACAAAAACTGTTCTTAGGAATCAATTTTGAATAATTGGAATTTGAATTTACTGGACGTGTTATATTCTGAATACAATATGTTGAAAATTTTGTGCATTACATTAAAGAAAAGTTTATAAACCCTTGCCTATTTAAATTACTCCCACGGGAGAGATAAGACGTTCTTACGTCACTGAAATCATTCTAATTATACATTCAGTTTGTGAATGATCCGAATACATTTACTTTTTTTTAGGTAGTTTTGTATTTTCTGGTTTAGTTTTCTGGTTTCAATAGACGAAGGGTGATTGAATTTTCTTTTATATCTTTTAGAATATTCTCTTTAACTTCACCGTCAATATGTTGCAACATTTGTATTTAGCAAAGAAAGGATATAGGTACGTAGGTACGTCTAATAGAAATAGTTTTACAGTTTTGCAAATATCAAATGGTAAAACATACATATAATGGAAAAAGTGTTATCAAAAACTTTGGGGACACAATTTTATTAATAAAAAAATTCTTATAGTGAATCACTGCAATTTAATATATTAAAATTTTATATCAACATAAGCGCTGTTTTATTACGAACACGTTGATATAGGGTTGTCAGAAGTAATGAAAAATATTTTTTTTAAATAATCAAAAATAATCTGTCCAGATTTTTTATAACAAACCCATTTTTAATATATTTTCTAATGTACTAAATTTATTTATATGTAAGTTTTATTCTATTATCATCTCGGTGAAGGTTATGTAGATTCGGATCTTCTAATGTTTCGTGCGTCATAACCATGTTTGAGTTTTTGCTCAAAAAAAAACTAATTAATGCAGAAAACAGGAAGCTCACAGACTAATGAAAATAGTATTAAAACAATATGCTGAATAAAAACTGGATTTCGATCTTATACTCACATCACGACAGATGGCGTTATTATGACTATTTATTTAGGCAAATCCATAAACATTATGGAGAGTATAATAATATAAAATGTTATAATTACTTTATAACCAAAATTATTTCAATATAAATTTGATACTGGGTTGATAAAAGGACACATTCTGTGAACACCACGTCTTGGCAAACGTAGTGTAGGACGCCCTACGGCTAGGTGGAGTGATGATATACAAAAAGTGGCTGGCAGTGGTTGGCTGTAAAGAGCTGAAAATCAAGCTCAGCGGCGTGCTATTGGAGAGGCCTATCACCAGCAGTGGACAGGAATGGGCTGATTATGATGATGATGATGATGATTCTGTGGAGAATTGTGGATAAACATTTATGTTTGTGAAGTACTGTTAATTGTACCTGATTAAGTTTTTATCTTGTGCCTAATCACATCTCATTAAAGGACGCATGTGAGCCTTGTACATATCCAAGGTTAATGAACATTGACGGCTGTATCTATATTTTGTAGTTACATCTACTGAATGAAGTTCCTTCTCCAACGTTTATGTAAAGTTTTGTACACCTGAACAAATGTTCAAAGCATTGCTTGCGATTTGCTTGGTTTACGAAAATACATGTAGTGTATTTTCGTAACGTAACATTACGCTTGTAATACCTGAAGAGGTAGAGAGAGCAGGGCAGTACGTTCTCACGGTTCACCAGATACATTTACATCTTTCAGACTCCGAGCCACTACGAAAAAATCTAAGTTAGGAAAATCCTATAGAATTTTTAGAAAATGACGAAGGAAAAACAAGTTTTCTATTTGTAGATGGTATTTCTGAATGGTTCGATTCTAGCTCAATCTCGGCCTCAAATCTGAAATCTTATTATCATTATTATTATTATTATTATCATTATCATCATTATCATCATCATCATTATCATCATCATCATTATCATCATCGTCATTATCATCCTATCCTATTTTAATATTATAAACACGAAAGTTTGTAAGTATGGATGGATGTTTGTTACTCTTTCATGTAAATTCTACTGAATGGATTTTAATGAAACTTAACAATAATATAGGTTATACATCAGAATAACATAGGCTATAATTTATAAAGATATTTTATAAATTGTCCAAAATATCAAGTACAAGTAAGCAGGATATGCCGAGTTGGCAACCGCGTTGCGTCCCTCGGCTCTCACCCCTAGCTCACCAGCTGATAGTGTTGTCTAGGTATTTTATTTTTTTCTTTTCTCTGTGGAAGAACATATAAGCTACTTTTCATCCTAGAATTCCCACGAGGTCGGTATTTACGCGGGAAAAACTTTGTGACACACTGATTCCCACGCGGGCGAAGCCGCGAGCACATCTAGTGCGGAATATAAGTAGATTGTGAATGGATTAATTGCTGAAATTCATAATATTCAGAATAATTTAAAGTAAAAATAAATAAACAGAAAAAATACATTGCATCATTTTATAATCTGTTTTTCTAAGTCTAAAAGCATGTAAATACAAGAAACAATTTGAATTATGCACCCTACGATTTTTATCGCTATTTTTTGCCCTGAAAAAACATTTTTTTTTTCAGTACATTTCTTTACAAATGTATTAAAACTATGACCAGTATTAAGTATAATATATATTTAAATATTAATAATTCCTTTTCAAAATTTGTTTCCGAAATCTTGTAGGCGAATAAATCGATGAGTTAGTGATTTTTATTTTTACTTTTATTGATTTCGTTGGCATATGAAACAGTTATAAATTCCTTTAACAATTCATCTATGCTTTTTTTGTATCGCAACTATGTATTTATGTACTGACCTTAAAAATGTATCTATCTCATAAATGTGTGAATGAACTGTGTAATTATACATTTACCCTATGAATGATTGTAAGACTTTGTATGCAGGTAACAGAGGAATACATTACATTCGTTTGTACCATGAAAATCAGATCTATTGTTCAAAGTTGCGTCAAGATTTCTAACATGGTGACATCAATGCACAGTGTATCAACATACAACATACCATTAAAATACATTAGATGGCCCGCAAATAGTTTTGAACAATTAACAGTATTTTATAATAATTATTGTCTATGGTATGGTTACTCTTCATCCAATCTTAGTGCTATAAGTCGGCAGTCTTGAGTAATAGTTACGTTAAAAATGGCATTACAAAGCTAAATGGTATCTTCATACAAATAACTACGTCATTACTGCTAGTTAGTGACTTTATACACAAAAAGCAGGACAGGAACAGGAAAACGCTTGACAGGTTTTCAATTAATGACAGTTACATTTTTTATTATTTTATTAACAAAGACAGTTTTTTAATTAATAACAGAAACTGTTTTTAAATAATGACAGTCATAGTTTTTTTTATATAGGGATTGTGACGTATGCCGCTAATACCTAGGATTACCTAATAAACTAACAGTTCTTGCATGACTGTACGTGTACGTGAAGAACTATGACGTTTGCTCTAACCTTGGTAGTTAAGTGTAGGTGAACGACAGACTACGTTAATATGCTCTTATCCCGCCTTCGTGACTCTTTATTGCTATGTTTAATGGTTTAATGTACTTTAGCACTTCAAAACTGAAAAACAATAAAATAGCAAAAGTGTTGCTTGAAACAAAAAGTACTGGCTGTTTACTGTTTATGGTCGAATTCAAAATACACATTAATAAAATAGTTTGGTATTACTTGAAAATGTTGTAATCCCCCTTACTTCTTCCTTTATTGATTACCACAGAATGCTAATAATTACATAAGTTATTTAAACCCAATTACAGTTAAAGGCAATATCCAAGGAAAACATAAGCGCCTGCTGGATTGTTCATAATAATTTTTGTTTTGTATAACTGTGCACTATATTTTCTTTTATACTTTAATGTTAGCTTATTACTGTAAATCTACGAAAATATATTATTTTTGTAACTTGTATGATTCATCATTACCCCTCTTCGTGTCACCTAGGCACAAGGCGTTCTTGAATAGTTTGCTGAGCCGCAGGGTAATTCTTAAGAACGTCGTGGCCACGTAGGAATTACAGCCATGGTGTAACTAAAGTTCATATAAAGAAGCGCAAAAAGTTTTTTTATAAGTATTTAAATAGCAATAGTTAAGTGTTACATTGATAATTAGTTCAATTACTATTTATCTCTAATCCCAAGGTATTTTAAAATTAATTGTAGCCCCGTGAATGAAGTGAATCATACATTATTATTGATTTGCATTTGCACTCAATAGAATCACAGGTAACACGTCATTCTGTAATTGTATATTGTGATGTCATGTTATATTTTATTTAGATATGAATCAAATATTTGTTCCACTAGGTTGTAAAATAATTGCTTTGTTCAATTTAATCATTTTTATTCTTTGAAATCAGGCTGTGACTTTGAAATCAGGGTGAACGATATTACGGATTTGCGTATACCGGAGTTTCATTACATTACATACAATTGGCGGTAGAAAAACAAAAACAAATGTAAATATATTAATTGTTATTTGAATGTTATTACGCATTTTGAGTGTTTTGTGTGCTGGCTTAATTAATGCATACCTACGTATTTAGCGTACTCTGATTAGTTACGGACTTCCATGAAGAACGACTTTGGGTAGGTTTGACGCGAGTTGGGCCTCTGTTTGATAAATAGAGGTGAGTTACACTGGTGAGCATATAATTTAAAAATGCCTTCATGTATGATATTTCCGAATGATTTGGTAGCAAAATTTGATTCGGGTTAAAATGGGTTTCTGGGGCTCAAGTGTATGATCTAATTGTAAGTTTATTTTTAAGTCAAGTTTCAAAGAATCACCACCTATTCCATAGTGGGATATAAACATAACTAATGAAACGTGGGTGTGTTATACATTTCTCTGCCTACCTCTTCGAGCATACCAGGCGTATGGTTACGTTATAATGATAGTGTATAAAGTATTAGGTGTTTTTTTTATATTTTATGTAGGCAGCCTCTCGTAAGAAGCCACTAAGCCCATTGTTCCATTCCCTGACCGCCGACGGACAGCAGTATAGACAGTGCGACAAGCCGAGACCTGCGATCCCCCAACCTGTATGTCCAGGATGGGGATTATCGACAAAAACCCCTCAGGGGAGCTCCATATCCAGCAGTGGAATTAGGATAATGTTGATGATGTCGATTTAGACATTAAGATTTGGAAGAAAATAAAGCGCTGGTGGAATTATAACGAGTTAAGGATACATCAAGAACATTTATTGTTTATTTCTATACGGAATATTCTAAATTAATTTCTATAGGTAACTATTACATAAGGTATGTATAGTAGTTTGTATATTTTAAAATATATAGTTTGCTCTCTGCCGGGATACGTGAGGGACCCGGCGTGAAGATATGTATGTATGTATAGTAATTCCCAACTGTAGGATGCAGTCATTACTTAAAAACCGTATGGTATTGTTGTAATGTGTCAATTACAAATGATTAACCTGATTAATAATGCCATTGATATTTTTGAATCATAGTTTCAATGCCAGCTTACATACCAATAAAAGAGAATACATAACGATATATGACTATTGAAT
>DWEJ01003012.1:0-10843 GCA_018245835.1 Mysoria sejanus stolli | reverse complement strand
ATTGCCATGCATCGGGCACATATTCAGACCCCAAACCACTACTAGAATTTTAATTTAGATTTTCTAGTAGAAATTTTCTAATTACAAAATTTTTGTAGTGTTCGACCCGGGAATCGAACCCGAGACCTTCCGATCGGCAGTCGCACTTGCAACCAACACGACCAATGAGGCATTCAAGAAATAGCTATTAGGTACTTGAAATATTTTAAAGACATCGATTTATTTTAACTATGTATTGCATTTAATCGATTCCGCGGTTAAGGCCTTGGCACGCCATACTTTTAACATCGGCAATTCACGTTTAACCAAATGCATTGATACTGCGCGTAACGACGTTTTAACGACTTCTTCAATAAATTATAGGTATTATTTTAATTTTTTCTGAGAGGCAAACTACCACAATCATTGAAAGCCAGAACGAACTAGAAGCGTTTCAATTTTTTAGTAATAAAAAAGGCACATATTATGTGTTGAAGTGATGTAGCATGTCAAGCCGCTGCGACTGTCATCGGAATGTGCTAAATGTAGCTATTAGTTGCTAGATCATCAACTTAACGTGTGCGAGGTATAGCATCAAATCGCATTCTAACTTCCAAAAAGCAGCTAAATCGTCGATGGTCAACGCTAAAAGTAGCACTTGCGCCTTTAATCAATTCTCAGACTGATTAATGTGACAAAAATCCCCTTACTAGAAATCTTATCTAAAGCTAGGCACTCTCAAAATTTTTATAATATTATTTTTATTATCATGCATATTATCGAGGGCAAATTACCTTACAATAAAATACATATATCATGATTATTTTACAGCTAATTCCTTGGTTGTAAGTCAGAGAAGTGTAAAAAGCTCCCCGCAGTTTCCTAAGTCAACGGTATGAAGAAATTACATTACTAAACTCTTAAAATTTTAATTCATGTTAATAACAACTAAAAAATTACAATTCTGAGCATCACTTGTGAGTTTAAAAGACCCTGTTTCAGAACTAAACTCCAATGTAATAATAATTAATGGACACTATATTTTTCTTTTTAAATTATTCACGTCCTATATAAAATTATTTATGGCTAACAATACTTTAGACCCAAAATTTATCCGAGTTCGAATTAATTCAGCAATATTGCGTATCGATTAAAATATTTTTATAAAGCTGAACACAATTATAAACAGTGAACTACTCAGACAAGTAAACAACGGTACGCCTACAGAAACGTGCCTATAATTCTACAAACGCACATCATCATACTCGTGTGTACCAAAATGGCATCACTACGACTAACATTCAACGTTAATTTACACAGAAGAAACATTACGAATATAGTTGGTAACCGACACATTTACAATACACACTTACATCTAATAAATTTCAAACTACAGTTAGACTGAATTTATTGCGGATCTCACTGTTTGTTTAGCAACATTCTTTTACAATGTTACGTTAATGAAACACATCGTTCTTACATCGAATTCGTATAACCTACTAGAAGCACTTTCGATTATCACTGAACTAGTCACCCGAAATGTACTGCCCAACGCCCATTCCAAGGCCACCTTGATCTGAACAGTTTGCAGACTTTACTGGCAACACATATTTACATCACGCCGCGAATGTATAAATGGTTCGAATCGGATTGATTTGACTGCTAATGTTTAATAAATGTAATAAATGTTTATTAGTACTTAATGCAAAGTTCAATCGTTAGGCGATTTGTCAAGTCAACCCGCTATACAAAAATATGGAAACACAATTTAATATCAACCATATTTCGTTGAAAAACAGTGGTATCAATCGAAACAAGCTGAACGACAGTTAAAAACTAACACTATCATATCATTCGAATTTGCTTTAGATAACAATAAATCTTAATCATTAGGAAAAATCGCCATTTTACCGTAGTGCTATGTGGAAATCGCCTCAGCAACATGGTCTTAGAAGAACTCTGTGCTTGTACTGAGCTTATTACCGTCTATCTTAATATCTGACTGTACCTACTATTTGTTACCTCGTAATTTATTTTAAATTATAACCAATAAATCCAGAAATTCATAGCATAGCAGCCGATATCCACAATCTAATACGAAACGCTTAAGGCTGCACCCAATGTGTTAATGCTTATATAAAAACATATACTATTAGATACACCGTTTCAAATAGCGTTCGCTAAACTTAAAAAAATTACATCAGCTTACGCTACTATTTAACGTTCTTCTCTACTGCCTTTTTTGTGTCTGCTCACCGTAATAATCCTATTGAAAGGACACGTAATGACGCGTCTAATTAATAGAACGAAATAATAAAGGCAGACATTCGATCGAGGTAGTGACATCACACCATTATGTATAACGCTTGTTTTCCACGTCGTTGTTGCGGCCACTGCAGCCAGGGAAGCAAAACTTTCACTATTATCTTGACGTAATTCAATACATTTAATAAAGCTTTAAAATAACACTTTAAAATTAAAATTCGAAAAAAATAATTAAAAGGAATCAAAACTGTACATGCATGCATTCAACAAAACTTGCAAAAAATAATTTTTTTTTAATCTTCACAAAAATGAGATTCTAAATATTTGAGTATATTGCTAAAATTCTAAGTCTGCTATTATTGTCGATACTATTAGTGATAGGCATCGTTGTTCATGTCGCGTATAAATCAGTAAGAAAATCGTCCAACAATGTTGATAGTGATTCATAACAGTTAATAAGACGTAACATATTCATTATCTACGTTGATATAATAATTGCTATTGTCTTTATAGAAATATACCTAAGCAATGTATTTCACATATAAACAATATTTCAATTATTAAACAAGCCATACTTACTCTTAAAGACTACGAATTCGAAACAAATAATTCAATTGGTCACCAGACAATGGCTAACGTTGACTAAATTAACATTATACTGCTTCTGAAATGCTTAAACGTACCAATGGTACGAAAATGCCAGATTACTACAATTCGGAACATTTCTTGTGATTAAAGCAAAATTTATAAACACACTAATACAATAAATAAGTGTTGCAATAAATAAATAAAAAGTACAATTTTAAATATGGCCACTGCATTATTTTCAATATGGTTGGTTCCAAATTGGGAAAACGTTTAAAGGAAATTTAAATACATAATATTCACAAAAAAGAAATTATAATCTGAATATGTAATGTCGAAAAAAAACTTCTGTACAAAACAAGTGTGTCGTGCCGATAGAAGGAATTCAATTGAAAGAAAATCGAAGGTAATTATATTTTCTAAAACATTCGACGATATTCTCTAGAACATTTGACGCGATTTACTATACACATTTACAGCATAATGATCGATTTGTCGCAAAGAATTTCTGTGAATTTAAAAATGTTGCTACAAGCCTTCGTCATTATGAGCATAATATACAGTGTGCCTAACACACTGTATATTATGCTCATAATAATTATAAAGTACAATACGTTTAGTAAAATATCGGAACTCCGATCCCTAACAGTGTATATAATCAACTGTAATAATTAATTAATAACTGCTGGCAGACAACACTGAAATAAAACTAAATGGAGATTCAAACAACTAACTAATTCCTAATAATAATGTGATATATTATAAAATTTGAATTTCCCTCCAAATGTGTGGAATGTTCTTTATAATGCAAAAATGAGTTTTATATTGTATAACGAGTGTTTTTCGAGATGTAAGAATATGGACAACTTTTTACTATATAACGTTTACAAAAAAAAATAATTGAGTGAGAACCCATACAATATTTAAATTATTGCATGAGTTAGTAATAAAAAATATTAAGTAATTCCGATAAAATTAAAAATATCTTTAAAAAGTTATTCAACCTAAAGATAATGAAGTCAAGATACATAGTACTATTTATATCTTTTCGCAAGTTATGATCACCTACCACCAACATTCTGTTCATCTACCTACAGAAATCCTGGTATAAGATTTATAGGTATTGAAATGTAATTCAATTTTATTATTTAAAACGAGCAGAAACAAGGTGAAGTTAATGAAGTGTTATCGTTATCAAATGTAGCCGTAGCTTCCCCATTCTGCTAGAATCCCCGTAACACAATTTACGATGACAAACATAATTATTGGATACGCAAGTTGATTAAATTTTTTCCAATCAGAGTCACAACATGCTATATATAGAACAAGGTGAAGATTATAAAATTCTAACATACATGAGGTAAAAAAAATAATGCAAAATAACATATGTACTAAAGTGTAAAAATGACATTCGACTCCTGAAAATTAACAAACGCGCGGGCCTTATCATGTCATTGATAGATACAATGTCATATATAATTTTCTCAGTGACATAGGGACATCACTATTTCCATGTATCGTATCACTCAAATACTCATTCGACATTATAACATCACTTTTATACTTCATTATGAACGAAAGTTTAATACTGATGTAACATATTGGTTGTATTATTAATGAAGAAAAAAACACAAAGCAAATTATTATCTGTTTCAGCAATTCCAGTTCAAAGACACGAACATTAAAGAGTCGAACTGAGTTAACATAACCAGACTATTTCAGATCATAATATTCCGCATGAGATTCTAAGAAACGATGAGTTATAATCCTGCCGGAGTCCACCACCGGGGTCAGTAGCTCCTCGGATGGCACTTGGATTCTGATCCTGTTGTCTGACGACATGTTAGTAGATCCGTTCGTCGTATAAAATCCTAGAGAGACAGGCTTGCGGTGTTCTTCGTACTTGTACTTGGCGGGGCTGCCAGCGGGGTGCAGGTGCGATGGGCTGGCGGACAGCGGGTTGTACGTGACGTGGATGCGCACCACGTCCTCCGACAGCGGCGACGCGGAGGGCGGGTGCGGCGTGCCGCGCGGCGTACCGCGGGGCGTACCGCGGGGCGTGGACTGAGCCGTCGGCGCCATCTGGATGCTCATGCCGCATATCCCCGAGCTGCAACACGAAGAAAAAAAACTATTGTCAGTTACCAATGACAGTAGATACGAATCATGTACATAAACGATTCTAATATTCGATATTACAATATTTCCTTCACATATATTTTAATAAAGTCAAAATTAAAATATTACTAAAAATATGTACGGATTTTTATTTAATTACTGTATACAATATAACTAAGAAATATTAATTAAACACGCAATTGCACTAAGTAAATTATTAGTTAATACTTCTTCAACAGTTGTACAATAATTTAAGGTAATCATTTAATTTAGGCAGTCACTTAAGGTATTCGTTTAATTTAGGCAGCCACGACCTATGACACAAACGAAGGAAGTATCGATTTGGTCCTAATAAAATATCAATACAATGTGCAATATAACATTTTGGTTTAAATATTGTCACTATTACAAACATCAATTTGTTAGCGTCACGTGCCAGAACAGTTATAGACAACAGTATCATGATTTACTATTATCGCTCAGGATTGAAATGTAAGACGTCCATTAAGTACTATAACAGCGAAAACGGCAACACCATAGGATAAGCAAAAAACGCAAAATAATACATATATATGATCAAAGTGTTGGAGAGCGTACGAAGAATACGAGCGTACGAAAATATTCCAATTGTAAAAATATTGAGATAAGTAATATTTGATCATATGTGTCATGTTTTATTGGTAGTCCATTAGGCGGCATTTATTGAGTAATAGTTTGAATACGATTAATTAATATACGTATAAAGCTAAGTCGCGTTTATCGCGTATCGTGTGAATTTGCACTATAATCGTATCATGTCGATGCTCTGTAGAATACGGCGTACTGCGCTTTGGCAACTTTCAGTTATTATTTTCAAAATAATTTATTATTTTACAACGATCAACAGTACTTAATGCACAATTATAATATTACGAAATATGTTATTTGACAGTCATATTTACAATTAAAAACGTATAATGGTGCTGACAAAGAGACTAACATGTTCGAATGTTAGTGCAATTAGCACTTTGTTCCGCGGGAAGGTGGCAAGACTTGCACTATCAGTTTTCGGGTTCTGTGACATGACGTGACATGTGGCAGTATTACATTCTTCTGCCTACCCCGTCGAGGAAGTGCATGCTTGGTGTTATAATACGTAAGAATGCACCCTACTTTAGTTTTAATTTATCAGTTTGTGCGAGCAAACATATAACTTTTTTTAATTATTAATACACGTTTCATATCTACAATTGTAACATTGGCAGGAGCCTGTGCCGTGTAAATAGAGTAGGTCGTGGTCTGGATCTGAATGTATATGTCCCGGTCGGGATGTCCATGGATTCTGATGTTGCGCGCGAGAAATCCTTAGTGTCTCACTAAGACTGAACGTTCACATATTTTAAATTGTCCAAGATATTGATATGATATAGCTGATTTTGTTTGATCTAGTTTCATCTCCATTCTAGATTAAATAGAATGCTAATTCACTAATAAACGGTAGAGATATTGGGTTTCGCAAATATGTAATGAAAGTAGAATTTGTGCGGTAGAAATGAGAGCACATAGCAGATAAAATAAGGATTGGGCTAATAAGACAGGGATTTGGTGCGAAAGAATCATGTTTGGTCATGTGGAAATAATGAATGACAGTACATTTATGAAACAGATTTATAAGGGAAGTGTAAATGGAAGAATCAGAAGTAGGTAGATCTGGCCGTAGGTACATACATGCTTGGATAACATCGGAGGCATCTCAACAGGAAGAAGTGCAAAGTTCCTTCAATACACAAGTATGTGTGGCAACTTTAATGAATGTAGAAGAGGATATAATTGTCTGCCAAGACCGGAGCAAGTGGAAGTTCCTAATATCAAACCTAACATCAAGAGAAATAAGCGTAACAATATATACGTTTGTATACTGTAATAAGCATCATCAACAATGTACAGAGCCATACGTCTCTAAATGTTATAGCCGTCAGCGTATTTTAATCAGAAAATTTCACTGCACGCTCTAATATAAGTTGAACTTAAAATTTTACTTAGGTACCTAAATTAATCATCGTAACAATTTGAACTTGTATTGCTACATAAATATGACAAAACTTTAATCTTTATTAATAACTGTGTCCTCGAATTTGCTTGTTTTAATAAGAGTAAAGGAGTTTGAAGTTAAAAGCTATTGTTGTGTCATAACACGAATCTTATGGAACATATAACGTTCAGCCACGTCCTACGACAAGCGGAGCTATGCTTAGCATCATGACTCTTTCAGACCAGCGTATTTACGGTGCGTATAAGCTTGTTTCTTTACAAGCATATACGCACGCTTCGTGCCTCATGCACGTCTCGTACGAGCGTAGGCGGGCGCAGGACTCTCTCAGACCAACGTAGTTCCGGCGCGTACGCCACGAGCGTACAGCGCGCTGAAAATGCGCTGGTTTGAACGAACCCTTACATTCGTAAGCGTATGAGGGTTGTATGAATGAGATGGACGTATCGCAGTAATGCGACAGAAAGATAGTCAAGCGATAATCGAGTACTAGGCGCGCAGGGCGGGGGGAGACGCTCGAGGGCCAGTGGAGTGGACTCACCTCGGAGAGCGATAATGGCCGGACTTTGTAGATATTGAGCCGACATACGGACCCGGTCGTAACACAGGATAGACACTAAGCAGAAGAGAAGGACACGTAACAAATCTGATACATTGCATTATATGCTACAAACAAAATCTTTACTTAATATTAATTGTTCTCAATTTATTTTTTATGTAATACTTGTCACGCAACTATCTACCAATTGTATACAATTCATCCAAAAATCTTTTAACGTAATGTCATTATACAAAAAATATTAATTAATAACTGTCATTTATAATTATATTAGATTCTTTGTATCTGCCATACTATTGAATATTCACGCCCAAAATAATTTGAAACATACATATACATAACTGGACGAGACTGCGTACATTAGCAGTAAACATACATACAACAGGACCGTTTTGAAAATCTTCGTACAACTTGGCCATTTTATTATTTGGAACGCGAAGCTAACACCGTGCGACACATGTGGCGTTCGTCTAGATCTACCAAAACATCTCACCCATCTGACCCTGTGGCGTCGTCGCTCACGTTGCTGTGCGTGTCGAGCGAGTTCTCGGGCGCGTGCGAGCGGCCGCTCGAGAACACGCTGAGGTCGGCCGTGCTCGTGACGCTGGTGTCGGCCAGCGAGCGCCGCGAGCCCAGCGCCGACACCGAGTCCTCGCAGCGTGCGCCGCCCGCCGCCCCGCTGTGCTCTGTCGACAACCCCACTTCCACATCATTGGTCGTACCAACACTCACCAATTACTCACCGATCGCTTCTAAGCGTCAAACGATACTTCTTTGAAACACAATGTTAATACAAAACTTCGGGTGAAAAATGAGTCCGAATGAAAAGCACAAAAAAAATCCCTAGGATACATGCAAATTAAATATAACCATACTTACTTTTCTTTTTATAATATCTATACGCGCACACACGCACACATTTCAAGCGAATAAACTGAATAGTGCCAGAAAGCGCACATGCAAACGTGAGTGAAAACATAAAACCTCTGCTCATTACCCGAACGTGAGAAAAAAAAACACATTTAACATTACTTCTTATTTATTGCTATTTACACAATTATACTTTCTTTTCTGTTTGCTTTCGCACTTCTCTATTCCACTGGATTTGATGAGGAAACTATGGCGTTCGGAAAGGCTGGTGGAGGCGAGATTGGAGTTCAGGGCCGGGAACTCTTGGAGCATATTGATCGAGGCATGCGAGGTGTGAAGAGGAATGTCGACTTGAGGTTGAACATCTGAATAAAAATATATTGACTTCGTAACAATATGACAATATACTAAACTATATAAAAACGTAAAATAATCTTTATTATAACTTTTTGTAAAACTCATATTGATATTCATGACATGTTCAAAACTTTTGTAATATACCAGAAGATCGTTAATATAATGCAGCTGGTATGCACGAATGAGTCAACAATGTATGTGCTGAGGCTAAGTACTTGTTGAAGCGAAGTTACTGCTGCGCTACATCTATCTACTCACGGCACATATTACGTGGTAACTAAATGCTACAACGTACCATACATTATTGATTTTGATATGTATTTGTATGCTTTAATTTATTGGTTGTCCTCACACAACCACGGGCGGCAAAACTAAAAATAAAATCAGAATGTTTTAAAGGGTTCTTAATGTTAACATCGCATACATATTATTAACGGTGCTTTGCTACCGACATCGTACATTTCATTATTACTAATAAAATACTAAAGTGATTTGCAATCAATTTATTTCTGGCCAGTGTTATATCTAATCTGCAAATATATAAATAGTCAGGCACGATCGATCATCTTACATCTAATTTAATCCAAAATGAAAAAAAAAATGCAATTAGACGAGGGCGAAAAAAAATGGATGACAGGGGCGGGTTTATGCAAAAACAACAGCGACTTTTAACAGTTCAAGTGGTGAGCAGAGATTCCTTGCACAATTTTATCTAATGTAACTGACAAAATTGACACTGCCAGTAATTTGTACGGGCAACAATAAATACATCGACGCAACGGCGCCTTAGGGATTTACATGAGAGTATAGTTACAGGTGGGTAATTAATTGATATCTATAAGAGATGTGGCAAGTAGCATCGATACCCTGAGACGACAACGCGACAAGCAGTAATAATCTTAAAGTCCAAGGAGACGTTGACATCCACCACACAATGCATCTGCGACAAATTAAATAATTTTCAATTATTTATTTAATGCAAAATTCTCCTCGGGCCTTAAGATACGGCGTGTTAAATGCATAGTTGCAGTTTTCGTGTTAATTTTTACACATAAACCCACCGCCTTATCACCAGAGTAAAACCATGCGAGTGCACGAGGTATAAAATATATGAATTATAATATATAATAATAAAATAATAACTATACTATTTCGAGCCACTAAACAGAATGGAAAACAAATGAGCAAGCATTGAAAGTGTCAAATCTGTCCATATATTTGACACAACAGTACATAATGACGACATCACATATAACAATTTGAAGACAAAGCTTGGAGAGCTGTAACTCTCATTAAATCCGATTCAGTCATAAGAAACATAATACTTGAAAATAAGCCAAAACAGAATATCATGAAACTCTAGTATCACATAGATTCGAAAACAACATTAAAATGCGAATGTTCAACAGTATGAAAAATTACACTGAATCGTTTATATTTGTAAGTGACCGTGTAGTTGTGCGCAGAATAAGCTCATTTAAATTCGTTGCGGGCATTGGTAAAGTCCCCAATTGATATTCGTATAAATAATTTAACTGTTTCAAGTGTGACGTACGAGTTTCCCGTAAACATGCCTACCCGAGGCGACAACACGTGCCTTATGCGCTGGCCCACTTGCATTCAAATCTATAATACACATATATTTAACATCGACGACATGCATAAGGTAGTAAAATAGCAATATTTCTATAGAAATATCGTAGATGCTACTTATGAGACGTGTTCATTTACAAATTTATATATTTTGAATATTACTAGTATTATCCACCTAAGTTTATTTGATGCTACAGTTGGTTACAGTTGTTTACATAATACTTAAAGGCGCGTTTGAAACATCAGAACATTATTATGATTTACGAATTAATAATTATTAAATCATCCATCGTTCCACGCTTGGACACGGTTCCCCTCTCAGAATGCGTGTTGTTGGGTCTGTCAAGCAGGCCAATTGCGGGTAGGCTACAATCTAAACTAGTGATGTTAAGGAGCTCCGTAACCGAAACCATCAGATATCCGATTTAAAAATATATCCGTAACCGTAACCGAATCCGATATAAAAGTTTCAGATAATTTCGGATAAT